>VYXD01013448.1:571697-746290 GCA_013397195.1 Hylia prasina | reverse complement strand
AAATCATTATGGAAACCAAACAGCAAAGGGCAAAAATTAGTTTGTTACTAAGTTTAATAAATATATGCTATTCCTACAAATTAATCTAAATACCATTAGCGTTCCTATACAATTCTCGCTTAATCTGAAAAAAAAAAAAACCTATTTAATTTTAAAATTTGATCATTCACTCAGCCACAATTTTGTAAAGGTTTACTCAACCGTCTTTGAATGAGTACTTCCATGAGTTGAGTTTATGAGTAAAGAAAGGACCTTCAGAACCTGCTGAGTTACATCCATGGATTCATCACCCATGTCAGCTCTAGTCCTGCATCTCTCACACAGTCACAGACACCTCACTGAACTCCAAGGAGCCCTTCTGTGTGCACAAACCTGCACCAAGAACCACTATATTTAAATTAATTTTTAAAACTAGTGTAGGCATCTCCACATTGGTTTTGCTTCCCCTATAGGGACTTTTAAAATTGTGTCTTTGGTAGATTAAGGGCAACCACTAGAAAAAAATTTTAAATGAACATATTGTATTTACACAACTGTCAGTTAAGCTAGTGCAGTTCTGCATTCAGTACTTTAGAACACTTAACACTAAAAAACCCCGCAGCTCTGAACTGAAATCAGACCCATACATTTTCATAAATATAAAACAATAGCCTACTGTTCAAAGCTGCTATTTAGCTCCTGTTTGCAAATTAGAGAACCTGGGATAAAAGACAATTCAGTCTCCACTCACTGCTATACTACTGCAGCCTTACACCAGAGAAGCACCAAAGAAAAATGGTTTAACACAGTGGAGAATTAGCTCTTTCACAATTTTCAACTGTCATATTTATATATCATCTGTGATATTCAGCTGTTTCAAAGTGTATGAAACTCAAGACCAGCTTTTCAACACCAGCTAGCAGAATCACTCTGTATGATGTGTTTTACACTCTCTCACTGTATGAATGTAAAAATTCCTGCATCATCTGTTCATTGGGTTGCATTTTCTATTGTAAGAGGCTTAGTATCTGATGAGAGAAGCATAAAATTGATTTAATTTTGGCAAGCTGTAGAACTAAAATCAGCATTATTTCTGCTTAATAAACTCATCTTTCACACATACCTCTGTAAGCTAATGCTTAAAAAGAAGAAACAGTAATAAGCACTGGAAACATAAAACTGGTTTATGGCTAATTTTTAAGGACTAGAGAGAACACCTGAACACCAGGACAAGATTATGAGCAGAGCCTATTTGGAGAAATAAGCTCATTCTTTATGATAAATTTAAAATGAGATTTAAAGCTGGAAATAATAATACTTACGACTTTTGTGGCACTGACTTAGTTGCAACTTTCCCTGCTGGATCACTCCACTCTGCAAACAAAGGAAACACATTTTCAAATGTCAAAAGATTACTGTAGAATTAAAATGCACCCAAAGCTGTCAGCCCATCTAATTATACTTGGTTTCACAACATGCCACAATGCATAACATGTAATAAAAAATGGAACTGATCTGCTTTAGCACCACAGAAATTAATTTTTTAGCCTTTGTTTTAATGACGTTAAGCAGACAAAAAAAAAAAAATCCAAACAAAACCCAAAAAAAACCCCAACCCTGACTGTTAGGGCTGGGATGATAAAGACCTACTTTGTACATTGTATCCTGAGGTCAGATGTTGGGAGTCCTACAAAGAAGAACACACAAGATGTCAGCATTAGTTAAATAAGATGAAGAAGGTAAGACATATCTTGGCTTGCTAGATTAAGGGCACTGGCGTTACACAAACAAGGGAAGGAGACAGCACGGGGAAGGGATCATGGGATTGTTAAGGCAGCACCTTAAAAAAGCACCTTTTAGCTTCAAAAAGCATTAACAGTGGAGACAGAGCACCACTGAGGGGCCCTTCAGAGCTGGGGCAAGAGCTGCTGTAAATCTCCATCCCCCTTCATGGGGACACTGCACAGATTTACACCCACAGCAGCCCAAGCCTTCCCCAGGCTTGGCCATGGATGCACAGCTTAGAACACAGCATGAAGGCAGCTATGCATTAAATTCAGTGCCATTGCCTTTCTTTTGTTTGATCTCACTGCCTGGAAATGCAGCAATCTTTTATTGCTAGTCACTGTTTTTATTTGGGCTGTGACACACAGGATTTGTCAGGACGTGGGAAGTAGATCTTCACCTGATGGAAACTGCTCCAAATCCAATGAAATCAATGCAAGTGCAACAACTTAAAACCAGCAAAGAATCTGGCTTGCAACCCTGAGTATGCTAATGCCAGGATTCCTGTTGGCTCACAATAACTAAGCTGTTTCCTTAATGTCACAGTGTTTTCTGGCTTAGTTTTTCTGCAGGCTCTGTAGTCCACAGTGATTGTCATCAGCTTTCCTTCCAAGCTGAGTCTGATCAGTTGAAATTAAGGTGTTATTTACAACCTCATCCTACAGCCAGGCACTACTTTGCTGGAAGTGTTAGTTCTGTAGGATGTTAAAGTCATTAAAGCCCTCACTGCACTTCCTCTTAGGGCATTATTAGTTCCTAATATTATATTGTGCTGTCAGTCAGTCCCTTGTGAAGTAAATAATGCCCTGAGAGTTAACATGGCACTTTAAATTTGAATGTCAAAGGGATAAATTGTTTTGATAAGTTCCACGCTTTTTAAATGTATGTTTCTCATGAGAATACCTTTATTTTAACAGCTAAATTGAAAATTTCTAACAGTGCCCAACTCTGGTTTATATGGCTGCACAACCTAGCCATATTATGTCCTAGATGTGTAATTTGGCCAGCCATAATTGATTTAAAGTGATGTTCTGAAGAGACACTTCTGTTCTGTTTTTTTAAAGAATAGCAAACATGGAAACATTTATGTGCTTGCCAATTTCCTGCAATGCTAACTCCAAAAAAAAAATCTAATTTATATTTTGTATTGAAGTGATATGGTCAAGAATTTTAGGATCAACATTTAATGTGCCCAGAAATTAACTTTGAAATAGATCTTAAAAGTTCAAAGCCTATTTGATAAAAACAGAAAAGCAAACCCAAAATTTTAGCTTCTCTGAACCTATGCTTATACTGCTACCACTGGAGATAGTGTCAGTCTGCAAGACTCAAACCAGTTTCTGTAGGGCTCATCAGAAGAAGAACACAAAATTAAGAGATGGTATAAATAATAATAAAAAAAACCTTAAACCAAAAAACCAAACAGCTTCCAGCAAGTAAAAATCTGCATTCACACAGTTCACCTTGAAGAGTTCAACTGATTTTACCCAATTTACCATGAGGATTAAGCTCCTGTAATTATGAGCCTACAAGAAAGATGGAAAGGGGCTTTCTATAAGCACATACAGTGACAGGACAAGGGGAAATGGCTTCAGACTGAGAGTAGTTTTAAGCTAGATGTTAGGAAAAATTCTGTACTGTGAGGGTGATGAGGCACTGGAACAGGTTGCCCAGAGAAGCTGTGGATGCCCCATCCCTGGAAGTGTTCATGGTCAGGCTGATGTGGCTCTGAGCAACCTGATCTACTGCAAGGTGTCCCTGCCCAAGGCAGGGAACTAGATGAAACCAGATAATCTTTAAGGTCACTTCCAACCCAGGCCATTTTCTGATTCAATGACTACTGATGCTTTACACTGAAGCAGGAAACTGCAGTGACAGTGGCAGTGCAAGGGCACTAACAATCACATTCCATTAAAATACGACATTCTGGGAACTGGCTTTGGTTTTGCTTAAGAAGCCACTGATATCACTAATTTCATTTTTTTCCAACTAAGTATGGTGGCCATATTTCAGAGGGGGAAATCAGTGAGAGCAAAATGACATTCCAACTTCTAGACCAGGATATGATTGCTTGAACTGTCATGTTAAGCAGTACCAGTTTAATAAGCTGTTTTTTAAGATCCTGCCTTTAGAAAGAAACTTTTATGTAGCTCCATGACAGAATGGTATAAACCTCCCACCCTAGGGAAGTTCTCCTCTTCCAGAGTTCCAGAGTTCCTCTTCTGTTCAGGTCCCAGCACGAGAAACCTCTGGCAGAACCTGTCCCAGGTAGGAGCCTGATCTCTGGCACTGCTACTGGAATCATAGCCAGATAATGCAATTTGGGCTAAGGGCATCCTCAGATCACACAATTTAACAGTTCAGTGTGTGTTACATGAACTAGAGACAATCACTGGGCCTTTACCAAGACCAGTACTGAGGGTGACATTTCCTGACTCTGTGCCTCCCTCTGGGGTGTGAGCTCTTCACCTTTTCAGTCACCATAACTTGACTATGCAGCCAAAATCTCACCATGCAATCAATCAGTAAGTGGGAAAAAAAAGTCCATGTCAAAACTTTTCATTGCACAAATAATAATGGAAGAAAACCAAACAAAATATATTTTACTTTACACAGAAAGACTTCTCTAACAACAGAGATAAAAAAGCTCACTTTGCTTCCACTGGGTCTTTGAACAAGCAGCTCTACTGGTAGCAACAGTCTGATTGGGAATTTCCAACTAAAAATAGTACCAGAATTTTTTTTAAGTGAGACCAATTACAAAAATAAACTCTCCAGCAAAGAGCACTCAACAGAACAGAATGCTAATCAGGTCACTGGTAATAGCCCACTTGTACCTTGCTTGGGATAGAAAACTTGGTCTGCTCAGCCTTGCCAGGAGTGTGAATAGCAGTAAGAGGAGGAGGCCAGGAGTGGGTCATCTCCTAGGGAAGAAAGAAAAAGTTTAGGAAACAAATTCATGTGCTTAAAGAAGAAAGAGAGCTAAAAATGGTCACATCTGCTCCACTGAGGCTGGAGATGCAATTGCTCAAGCAATCGATCCCACCACCTCACACCCTCAGGTTGCAGATGAGCACCTTAACAACCCCACAGGCAGGATTTCCTCAGGATGAGAGTGAGGACAGGCTTTACTCTTGAAAATTGTGACCATCCATGTTTTCATCTCCACCTCCGTGCCCAGCCTGCCAAGCTTTATGAACAGAGCAGGGTTTCACCTGCAAAGCCCAGGAGGAAGGGGGCAACTCTGCAGGGCTGTGCATGGTGGCAAGATGCAGCCCTTTTCAAGACTGCAGAGTGGCAAAATAAACAAGAGTCAGATCTAGAAAACTCTGGAATGGGCTTGCAGTATGAATGCCTGGTGCAGCAGAGAGCAGGGACAGCACCAGAGCGTCTTCTTGTGGCACTGGCCATAGGCTCTTACTGTGGTGTAAGCAATGTCACAGCCTCAGAGCATTATTGATTCACTTTAAAAATGAGGGACTGAAAACAGGTGACTTGCACAGTTAGTCAGAAAGTCTGTACTTAGCCAGGAAATCCAAGTTTCCAGTGAAATTGCCAGACCATCTAAGCAAAACCCACCCGTTTTCTGTATCAGTTTATTCATCATTTGTACACTCCTGTCCCAATTATCTTTGAAGAAACAACCTGGGTGCCCATGGCCACCAGCAGAAGAGCAGGGCACATCTGCTTCTTCCCACTGCAGAGAACTGCTGCCCCAGCAACCACAACAGGAGCACACTGGGGCTTGTGCTTGGAGCAGGGGGAACATCACTAAAACCAAGGAACTGCACAAGTGCTGGCTTAGGCAGAGCTTGTAAATGCCCTTCTAACAAATGTGTTTCTTGGGAGACACTGCTTCTTTCTGGCTTATCTTTGTTTTTAATTTGATAAATATCTAGAGAGGCAGAAATAGGTCTCTGGCATTCTGTTGTATCTTTGCCTTGGTTGTTTTTCTTTGCCTAAAAAGCTCAGAAAGACTTCTTTCTTGAGACAAGGGAGGTAAAGAGCATAAGAGCATCCGATCTCGAAAATCTTCTGTGCAATGTCCTGACTGCAGTACACTACACTCCCCAGCTATTACACACTGGTCAAAGCCCAGGCTAGTCCCAGCAAGGCTTCTAAACAGGCCAGTTCCTGTAGTTAACATGACAACCCCTCAAATGCTCCACGAATAAAAACATAACATAATGCAACTGATTAAGAAAATGTAGGTGTTGTCATAAGGGCAGTGTGGTGGGTGCATTTTGGCTAAACACACGCCCTGGTTGGCTACAGCTGACACTAATTATAGCTCACTGAAGACAGGGCCAGCAAGTTTCAGGACAGCTGTCCCTCCCAAATTATGTGTCATACAGGAAGTTAGGAGAGAGAAAGGCAAATTATGCACCGTGGTGCTCAGTCAGTGGGACAGGCAGACAGACAAACTTTCTTGGGCAGATGGGCCAGGCTGCAATCCTGAGAGAACTTCTGGGTTTCTGCTGTCAGCCCAGGGCCTTTTGTCACTGCACAAAGCCCAAATGGTGGCAGTGAGGAGGAAAGGAGCAATTGTTGAACTGCTCATCCCTCCTGGGGTGTGAGGCTGTGGCAGCTCAGTGCCACGACAAGAAAAGCACCATTAAATGGCCTTGACTGTCTAACCTAACAGGAGAAGGCAGAAAAAGATTTCAGCATCCCATGAACTTTTCTGTGGGGTAATATAATCCAAATCCTGCATGCCTGTGCCACAGAGGTTGCTTTGTGGCAAATCTCTTCATAGCAAGATGGTGAAACAGAGACTGTTGAAACAGACTGTATCACATAATTAAAAGACGGGCAGGCATTCTGACTGAAGGCAGAAATGAAGAATATTCTGGAACTACAGTTATAGGCTTGACCTCAGTCTCTTCCTGCCCACACAGAAAATGCTGTAGAGAGCCTGGGATTCACGGGGAGGTGATGCAAGCAAACATTTCAGAATATTGCCTGTCAAAACACACGTAGTATCCACTGCCTACCTACTTGGCAGGCTGAAGTGTAAGCAAACCTAGTCATCTCCCTATTAGGGGACACGTGAACATAAAGCAGTGGGGAAAAAGAGCCTGCTATTATTTGGGGAAATCCAATTACAAGGTAAGAAATCCTGCCTCCACTGAGGTTAGGACTATCCAATTTTTGTGTTTACAGTGACCTCTTGAGCACCAAAATCTCTTACAAAGGTACAACCCAGCTACATTGGATCATTTCACTTCAATTCTGACTGCAACGAAAATTATTGGACAGAAAATTCCAGATAGGATCACACATGCATAAACAGCATAAACATTTAAAGCTCAGCATATAAACCAACACTGTGTGTGGAAGGAGAAAGAAAGCACATAGTTAGCTAAAGAAACACACCTACATCTACCTGCAGACAGGTGCCAGAGCACTGTTGAACAAAGCACCTTGAATCATGGCAGAGAAAGTTTTGAGATGACTCATCTGAAAAATGTCACTTCAAAATGTCTGGGCAGCAGCCCCACACTGACCACCACAGAGCTGCAGTCCCACAGAGCTGAGCTACAGCAGGACATGAAAAAATGGCCCTGCACTGTAGCCAGTGAAGGGCCAAAATCCCAACCCCACACCCTGCAGGGACGCGAGTGCTTAGCTCCTACTCCGTTCCTTAAGCACAGATAGGTGACTCTGGAGCATCAGAAGAAAATATGTCATTTGTTTAATAATCCATACGACTTCACCACTCTTTCTTGCGCCCCAATTTGTTCTGGAGGTCCCTCATCTTTAAGTATTTGCCAAGCTCTACTTTGTTTAGCTTGTGAAATCTGATATATCTACCTTCTAATATGTTAAGACTGTAAAGAGCCACACGGGCCATGTGTGTTGTGTATGCATCCATTAAATGTGTCTATAACTACCTTAGTTTGTAAATACCTGGGAAAATAGACAGGGAATTAAATTCATGGGTTTTTTTCCCAGGAAAAGTTAAACCACTTTAATCAATCCAAATTTGGAAGTATTTAGAAATTCCTGGAAGTAAAAATAATAAAAGCGAGCATATGAAACACTTTAAAGAGGAATTTAATGGAAACAAAGTAATCCCACAAAATTGAGTTAGGATTTATTTTCACGTGGTTTGGACTTAAAATAATTCCAAAATCATGTTAACTGTTGGAGAGGATAGATGACTGCTATAGAAGCATGCATTTTTTTATAGACCTGGAGATTAAATGTGAAAGTAAACCTGCACTGTTTCTTGGCTTAAAAGTCACTGTGGTCCTCTGATGTAGTAACATCAAGCATCCTCCTTTCTGAAAATTATTTAAACATTGTTTTAATTGACTCCATGTGTTTTATTTATTAGAGCTAGACATGCTCGTCTCTTCAGCTAAGTCTGGTGTTTTTTGGCTATAAAAGCCCTCAGGTAAGTAACTAAGAAGGACACATGCAGACACGATCTAATGAATCACCCAAAACACAAATACCCCAAGCAAACCTCCTAAGGGATGCAGAGGTACAAGGCCAAATAATGATTTAAATGGAAGGAGAGGACTGGGGAAGGATTTAAACTTGCAAGTTTCTAAGGAAGAGGTCAGAGAGAGAATTGAGTACAGGGGATATGGGGCAGATGGTAAATAGCTTTACAAAACCAGTCCCTAAAATTAATAGCCGCCTTCAAGATTTATTTCCTGCCTCTGTATTTCATTTTTCCATCATTTCCTTCTTGTTCAAAAGAAAGTGTGCCGTGTTTTTAAGTACAGATAAAAGCACTGAGCCAGGCTCTAAGAGGTCATTATGGAAAAAAAGAAGCAGGATTGTGTACTCTGCGTTCCTACTGAGGCAGCTTCCCTTCCTGGTGCTCTGAACTGCTTAGCCTGATCTAATTTGGAGTTTCCCAAGATACAGGGCTCATGCTACTTCCCTTGGGAGAACTGAGGGGAGACGTGAGAACAGCCTTTAATTACAGAAAGAGCTGCTCCTAAAGGAGAGAATAATCTGTTCTCCAGTTTTATGGAGGATATGAACTTCAACTGCAGCCAGAAGAATTCCAGTCAGATGTAAGAAAAAGCTCTTTAATGGTAAGGATCCTGCAGCACTGAAACAGATTGCTCAGAGGATCTACACGGGCTCCAACTGTGGAAGAACACGCCTAAGAACAGATAAGCACACATCAGTCAGACACAGCTCAGGAAGAATTGATTCCTGTGCTGGGACAGGGATGTGTGGTAGATGATGAGATTTCTAAGACCCTTCCCAGCCCTTTTTCTGGTTCTGCAGTTTTGACAGATCACAACTGCTTTGGCCAAGCCTTACCCTTACTGTTCTCATGTGGATATCTCCTCAAAAAGGCAGGAAAAGGAAGCCACAGTCCAATTTTTTTTTTTTTTCTTCTGTGGCCACAAAGCAGTCTCAGGACCAACGCTTTGCCACATCATTAGAGGACAGCCAGTGGAGCAGGAGGAGGACACACACANGGTAGGAAAAGGAAGCCACAGTCCAATTTTTTTTTTTTTTCTTCTGTGGCCACAAAGCAGTCTCAGGACCAACACCTTGCCACATCATTAGAGGACAGGCAGTGGAGCAGGAGGAGGACACACACATCACTAGCAATAAATTCAATCTGCTGCTAAAGAGACCTTATCTGTGATATTCTGTCAAATGGCCCTCTCAGAATCTTTAAATCTTAGATAAATCTCTTGCTTTAAACTTCCTCCAATTTTTGGAGACACAGCATGTTAAAGTTGCATTCAGAAAAAAATTAATATGTGAAGAAGAGATGTTCTAAGGTTATTGCCAACTTGATGCTCCAGCTGGTGCAGAGCAACCTACTGCCTTGATGAAATAAAGATAGGAATAAAGACAGCCAAGTGATTTACCATTTATTAAAGACTCTATTAATGATTTCTTAATGTTTTATTAACTATTTATCAGCGCAACCTTAGTAAAAAGCCTGTCTTGTTTCACAGCATCTTTCTGGCTTCTGCATTTATACAAACCTGATCAAACTCTCCCTGCTAGGAAGCCAATAATGCAGGAGGGGCAGCCACGCTGCCTGTGTGTGATGCACACTGAATTAAAAACCACCCCAGCCTGTTTCATCTTTGGGGGAAAGGCTAAGAAAAGAATTAATATATAGATATACATTTATACATGGAAATGGCAAGCAAATGACACTAAAGCCTAAAGGAACACAAAGACAACAAGCCTACGGGTTGTTTTCATTCCTGTTCCTTATGAAGGAATGGATAATTTGCACAAGCAGTTGGAAGTATCCTGACCAGTAATCTGGCCTGGGTCAAAGGCTTCCCGAGGAAGGGATTGTGATACATTGTCAGTATTGAGATGGACGTGATAGATAAATCCATTTGATTATGATGTTCTAGCATTTTAAAAATATCTCATCATTAAAGGGATGCCACACCTTTTTCTCTGCAAGAGGAAAAAAAAATTAAAAGACTTTGGGGGTGGCCTCCAAAGAAAGCTATTTTTCCTGCTGTGAATGTTAAAGCTGAAAACCTTTTACTCATGCAATTGTTTTAGCAAATTTATTATGAGTGGCTAGTGCCCAGCACATATATTTTGAGGAACAACGTGCTGGCATCTACAATAATGTCTTTGTCATACTAGAATTTATCTTGTTACTGTCTCTAAAACTGCTTGAAAGACAAATGAAAATACAGGGCATACATGCCTGAGTTTATTATCGAAAAATTGGAGTTGATTCTACAAAAAGCATCCATTTTTCTGACCACAGCCACAGTGTTCACCTGTGGGTTTTATCAATGATGACTACTAAGTTCCCTTCGCCAGCTGGGGAATGGGATGTATCCCATATTATCCCATGGTAAATTAATATTTCTTTCCGTTTTAAGGAGGGGACAGACAAAAATTATATTCTGTGAAAATGAATATAGAAATTGCTTTAGAAGCCAGTTGTGGCTGACTATAAATTTTACAGCACATGTTTTCCTTTCCTACTTTGTTAGCATTTGGAAATCCACACGGAAATGTGGATATTTTCTTTTCCTGTTGAGTTTCTCAGTGACTCTATGACTCCTGTATACCTCTAACTTTTCAATATATTTTCCTCATACTGTATCTTTTATAACTAATAACACTCACACTCTTTGCTTAGAGCATTTAGAAGACAGTAAAAAAAAGAAGTAAATCATGATTGATGCACTTAGTGCTCTAACCAATCTTGTGCATGTGAAGAAAAATAAGTGAGAAGATATCTCAGCTCAAGAGGCTTTTTCAGGGGGAGAGAAATGAAGCCACTCCACATGAACCCACCACTGGATTCAGCTTCCCAAGTCTGCCACAATCCTGATCCTCCATACTTAAAAATTCTCAGCTGTGCTGAGACCTTTTCTATTTAATGTAGCCTTCAGAACTGGATACTGGGTTCACACAAGCAGTTTTAGAGTCTTATAAATCAATGATACTCCCATAAATATTCAGGTACTTGCAGTCACATGTACCAAACCCCGTTCCAGGAAGAGGCATCCTTCAGCTGTCACTCCTGCTAACTAAACTAATAACTTTGCTGCCCACCACACAGAACCAGAGCCCTGCTGTGGACAGCACGGCCAAGGCAACACCTCCTGTTCCTGGCAGCTTCTCATCCCCACTGAGATGCACAGCCATAGCCCATTGATTTTATTTATTCAAAATAATACTTGTTAGTAACCATCCCCAGGGATGGCACATCTTTTTTGTCACAAGGGCCCCACGAGGTAGGAAGTATGCACTGAACTGTTAAATACAACATAACGTCCTGGCAGCACCACAGTATAGCATAAACAAAGGCACAATAAGTCATAAAAAGCTAATTCTTTTCAAAGTTACTAATACCAACATATAATTTCATCTCTGCAATTTAAAAAACATTGGCAAAAAAGCCGTTCCCCAAGCAAATAAGCAACTGTGTTTTGAAACTATTCACTGCTGGCACTTGTTTAAGGGAATCTGGTAATTTGTTCCATCCATCCTCAGCTTCACAAGCAAGAAAGCATGTCTTGAATCGCCTGTTTTCTTCTC
Source organism: Hylia prasina (assembly GCA_013397195.1). NCBI lineage: Eukaryota > Metazoa > Chordata > Aves > Passeriformes > Sylviidae > Hylia > Hylia prasina. Next base: position 734,509 of record VYXD01013448.1, on the reverse strand, counting down.
TGAAACTTAGGGTTCACACCAAGAGGAGAGCAGAGCTATAATTTACAGTTACAAAATAAGACTACTCCTACCCTGAGGCACTCCACTGTGTGCATTTATACAATATATTACATCATCTCCTTTACGTTGCCAGATGTAATCAATTCATGGGTTTTTTTTATAGAAGTACAACAGGGAGTTACACAGTCACAGGACAAGACCTTATCAATGGAATTTATTATAAAATGCATTAAATTTCTGAAGCAACTTATGGCAGCATAGTGAAAAAATAAAATCTCCAAATTCAATATCAGGCAAAAATAGATTGCTAAACTACAAAACCTCTTGTTCTGTAAGCTTAGCACAGAAACTGTGCAAGTTTTATATTGTGCAATAATTTTTAGACCCATGTAACCAGCTTATAACTTACATCCTGACAATGAAACTGAATCTAAAAATCATCAGGAATTTGAAAGCATTAACTTGTGCCAGAAAACACCAGCATTGGCCTTAAAACAGGAGCATTAATTACCTGAAATAGCATATAGGGGACATTAAGAAACCAGGTTAGGCAACTTATTTGAATTTGAAGCCCAATTCTTTTGTTTCAGCCACGATTTGCTTTCATTAAAATTGGACTCTTACTGATCAAACACAAAGAAATGAAGCTACCACGGGCTGCTGTAGAATACACAATGAAATCCTTTACAAAAGCTGTTCCTTTGCCTCCCAAACCAAGACTCTGCCAGATCTCTTATTCTGCTTACCACACAAGCAGCACTGCAGCAGGGTTTTCCTGCCTGGGTGTGACAGGGTGGCATTTGTTTTTGGTGCTGTTCTCACACAGCCTCATCGCCTCCACTGTAATGCTGTTAAACCAAAAGTCTGAGGCTGAAGCAAAGATACAGTGAACACATAGAAAAGCTGAAATCTACCCTTACAAAGCTGTCTTTTTTCACCACTCCTTTTCCTCCTCTGTGTGATGCTCTCCCTGCTATGTGTCTCAGCTGAGAACTTGCTTCTCCCTTCATGCATGAAGCGTTCACTTTTCCCTATGAAGCACAGTTATCTTCCCAGTGCTACTTCAGAGACTATGAACGCTCTGCAGGGCACAAACTGTCTCATTTTTTGTCTTATGCAATGCCTAGGGCAGTGGTAAAACTTCTGAATATTGGCTGAAAATTTGGAACAGAGATTATGGGCTGAAAAATATGTCCTAAATATGTATATATGGATAACACAGGCACAGCTTGATCAGCATTCAGCAAGCCCTGGATGTACAAAGAAACTCCCAACTTAAGCCTGATCATTGGCTCCTCTAATTTTGTCACTTTGGTTTCTTTTGTGAAGTTAAAAAGCTTAGCATGTTTGCCAGAGAATACACTATGGGTCCTCATCTGTAACATCGAGGCAGAGGCCTTGCTGCCTCTCATGCTCAACCCTTTAATTCTATTCTCTTACAGGAAGAACCTAACCCAGCCACCTGAAACCCTCTCATGCAACCTGGCATTTATTACAGTAATTTTAGCCTTTAGAAAAGAACAAACATTTCAGTCTGAATTTCCTTTTCCTCGCTTGTGCCTTGAAGCAGGTCTGTTCCTGCATCTGTGTGTCCTGTAAATCATGCCAACAACTCCCCTTTGATCCACTCCTGCTATGCTAACAGGTGTAGAAAAAGTGGATGTATGTTATAGAAGATGTTTTGATACAACATATACTTTTTTTGGCATGTCAGCCTTATCCAAATAAGCCAGATTAAAGAGTAAAGAAAACCGAAGCCAAAACACGCTGAGGTCTTTTTTTGATCTCCTTTAAGGTATGGAGGCTTCAGAGTATTTCTGGTAGACAGATTCCCACTGTTGCATACATTTGATTCCTCATTTCCCAGCATGTTCTTTCCTACAAAGCCAGCTGGAGGCTGGAAACATTAAATACTCGGGACTGCCACTAAGACACACGACAGCTGAGGATGTCTGGTCCCACACAGAGTGGTCCCAGGGTCTGAAATCAGCCTGTTCTGACTGTGCACCACACTGATAGACCCTCCCCTGCCTGCATTTTTAAAAAACTTCTGACAGCAAACTACACTGAAACAAACTAACTCCTAAAAACGAGGCTGGAAAAGGGCAAAGTCCCTAACCCTCCTGTCTCAAAGCACTACACTACTTCTTTTCCCACAGGAAAATCAATGAATAGGAGACAAAAGCGGCGGCACTGAAATGCTGTAAATTCAGTGCTCCAGCATTGAAAAATCCTATCTCTACATTACTAGACGATGACATGTATTGTCCTTTTTGCTTCTAGATGGCCCAAAAGGAATAGAAAACTGTTCATTAGTAAGGGCTTATCAGGGAACTTAGGAGCAACTTGGAACAAACTTGGAGCAAGCCCAAGAAAAGACCACCCAGCAGACCCAAGGCTTGCTCCAAGCAAGTCACAGCTCCAGCTGGTGTCAAACACTGACAACTACCAGCTACCAAGCAAAGATGAACTGCAGTAAACATGCCAAAGGATGTTTTGTTTTTAAAGTACCAAGCGCAGTGTATTATTAGGTTCCAGCAACTACCAAAAGGAGTTGCTGATCTTGGTTTGCTGGAGACATACAAAGGCTGGATGCAATAACATGGCATTCTTTTTGAAGGGTAACTTGTGCTGTAAGTGAAAGATGCTAGAAAATGACAACGCTGCTGCAAAGTAGACAGAATGATGCATTTAGTCAAATTCCCAGCCTAAGCCTTTTCAAAGAACACAAGCAGTTAGTGCACCATTCCTCAGGGTTCCTGTATCCTTTCAAACATGATCGCTTCCTTGTAGTTTACAGTTATCATATTAAGAAAAATGGTAATAAGGAGATCATTACAACCCCTTTTAAAAGAAACAATGACTCAATTGCCAAGGAAAAAAAGGAGTGATAACTATTTTCGTGGAAAGAACCCTCCAGTGAACGCCTCACTGTTGAAGCTATGTTCTTTGTTTTTGTCTGAACTCGGGAATGACAAGGGGCTCCTCTTCAAAAAAATTCTGAGCACCAGTTTCCATTTGATTGGTACATTACTTTTTCAGATCAACTGGCAGTTCAGACCCCTTGTTGAAAAGATTAGGGACTCAAGACGTTAGAAATTATAAAATACTGGAATAACTGGGAAGGGATTAATTGGCTTGATTGAAAAAAAAAAAAAAGTCACTACTGGGAATGTGTCTACAAACCAAACATGAAGTGCTTTTATCCTAAGACTCAGAAGAGTATTTTTAAAGGTTACTGCACCATGATGTACACAACATTTTCTTTAGTAGGATATACTCATGGCAAAGAAATTAATGGACTACAAAGCCCAAAGGGGCTTTTAACACTCAATGCTTGTGCAATAAATGCCTTCAGAAGATCTCAAAGCATCCCTCACAAAAGAGCAGTACCTGCCATTTCCCAGCTTGGCTCCAGAGGTGAAATTTGGTCCACATTTTAAACCCCTCAATCAACCCACAGCAAACACAAAGAACACAACTCTGCCCATTTTTCTTGCCTGCTAACTACCCACGCCAGTCTCCTCTGCCTTGGAGGTTCATGTTGCTGCTGTTTCACCCTGAAAAGTACAGATAAGTATTTCCACCTCCCCCAGTAATATTTGCTTTCACATTGGACAGAAGCTTTGGAATAGAGAAAACCTTTAAACAGGGGCTGAAAAGTGTTGATAACAGGTTTCTAATGACAGCCACAGCCCTGGCCCCAGGAGCTCTGGAAGGTCACACAGTAACACTTGCAGCAGGCAGAATACACAGGGTATGCAGAACACTGGAAAAATGAATCTGGGCACTTGGTCAGACCTTCAGGATCTTGTTTGGAGACAGCTTTTCTCTCCTGCCTCTAAACAATGGTCAACAAACACCTCAACAAACACCTCAAGGCATTGAAGTAATAAAATCATCTTCATTCTAATGCTGGAACCTGACATTTTCTTCAGCTGACTTCTGCAAGGCTGGGTGTCTGTATGACTGCTTTTAAATAAAAAAAAACAGGTGAGAAATTCCTTGAGAAAAAAAAAAGGAAAAAACCATTCTGGTCAGATTTTCCAGCTATCCAAAGAAATAGTTATGCCACTGACAAATCAATGTGGCAGGATCTACTGGCTAATTAAAGCAATGTGACAATTTTACTGTGGTAATTTGAAAACACTCAAAAGTGCCACCTATCCACAGTGTGTATTCTTTTCAAATGTATATTAAAACCCATGTAGTGTAATAAGAAATTGAAAGGAACTTACATATTCAATGAAAACACAATTACAAGCATAATTTGAAATGTACAGCTAAAATAGATTGGAAGTTCATAAGGTTTCTCAGAACATTAAATTCAATGACACACTTTCTTTAAAGAAATGTTAGAAATTCAGAGAAGCCACAGTGTGTAGCATAATTTTAAATATCTGATAGAGCCTTGCTTTTGCCCAATTATCACACCAATAATTCCAGCTGAGGACATCAATGCATTCTGCTAACAACTAATTTAACTTTCAACAACGGCAGCGTGGGCGAGGTTCTGTTTCACCATTTCACAGAAGGAGACACAGAGGAGCAAAGGGGCATCTCAAGGTCATTCAGGAAGATCAGAGGTAGCATGCTTTATCCCAGTCTATGTATTCAAGAATTTATTGAGAGGGCGTTCAAAGACATGAGAGGATGAACCATGCCAGCCTTTCACTGGCAGATTTGAAGTGGTGCATTCTGAAGGCTCTGACAGCTGGAACAATCTCCACAGGTAAGGAGGAAGGTGCCCCCAGAACGAGCTCTGGTGCATGACAGACCAAGGGCACACAGCAAAGATGTGAACTCTCCTCCCCAAAAGGCAGCTTCCAGAACTATTCTCACTGCAGGATGTGGAACAACTTGAACTTGAGACACATGATGACCACAAGACTGCCTGACCATGTCAGGGCTGCTTTCACAAACCTCGCGGGGGCTGGCAAGCCTGACCATGTGCCACCACAACTCTTCCCAAGGAAAAGTCCACCTGCTTGTCCAAGGGGTCTCTCAGGAGGAAATAAAGTAAGTTTTGGTCCGTACATGAGTGGGTGTCTGAATTCTTAATAAGAAATTGGGAGTGGCTACAGTTAAACTCAGACTGCAGAGCATTATGAAAATTGCAACAAGCATTCCTGGGATCTGCTGGAACAACATTTCCACCCATCTGCTCCAAGCCCAACCACAAGATTCAAAGTTGAAACTTCAGTTTTGTTCCAGGTGTCAACTTTGTCCTGTCCTTTTTACTTTTCTTCAAGGAGCTCAAAGCAGTAAAGCACCAAAATTGCAACATGCAGGTGTAGATAAAGCATAAAGGGGAAAGCTGAGCATGCCTCAAGTACCTGGCGTGTTTTTGATCCATCACTTTAATTTCTCTAGTGCTTTCCTTACATATGTTTCTTTTCACCATCAACTGTTTTTTGATTGTCATGGCCAGAATCTTCAGAGGAGAATTTCAAAAATGTAAGCTCTTGAAACTGAAGGTTTGTTTAGTTACATCTCCCAGTCCAGTTCTTCCCTTGGACACTGCAAGTGTCCCAGCCTTTTCCTAGTCTGCTTCTCTTGACTAATTGTGATTAAGCTAACTTCTCCTCCACGGGCCCCACGAGCCCCCTCAGCAGTGCTGACTTATGGGGAAGCTTTCTACCAGGATTTAAACCGCGCAACATTTGCCCTCAGGGCTGCAAAAATGGAGCTCTTCCCATTTGTGAGAGAAAGAGCCACAGAAGATGTTACAGACATTTCCAGCCAGAATTGTTTCTAAAGCATGCATTCATTTCAGAAAGCCTAACACAATTTTAATATGTTTTCCATGTCTTCATTCTGTGCCGAAAGCAATTTGTTATGTAGAGTACACATTATTAATCTATTTAAATGAAAGGTAACATTGCTAGCAGTTTAAACACTCAGTGCCCATATTTACCATGTTTCACTTTGACGGGACAAGATGAAATAACAAAAATGATTAATCTGTGACCAGAGAAATATTCTAACACCGGTATCTCAAAATAGAACTTGATTTTTTATTTTTTTTTTTTTGCTTAATGCTCTGTCAGTAAGCTGCGTAAGTGGAGTATGGGAGCGTCAGATGGCTTTTCTGCTTCTGCTTGTCATTTTGGAGTGACAGCAGCAGCACTGCAGGACAGACACACAACAGGCTCTGGAGTTCTTAACCACGTTTTTATACAACAGAAACTCACGCAGCCCACAAGGTCCTTAGGAGAGGACACCTGGTACAGCCAGAGCCAAACACTGTTAACACTACAGTAGTGTTTAAAATTTTCCATCCAGCCCAGCACTTGGGGCCTTTTTCTGTTCATGGCAGCACACAAAAGGTCAGAGTGGATCTGGCATGCCAGATTCCTTGGGTCTGTTTTCTTTCACACTTTCACTCCAAGATAAGGCAGTTACTTTTTATATGCAAGGATGAAAAAGGATGGGAATTCAGGTCCCATGGGTCTCCAAATCAGGAGCAGGAATCTTAGTTTTATGACATTCCCCACTCAACTACAAGACTCCACCAAATTGTTTTCCCACGTTTTTTGTCTCTCTCACTTATTTCTGGAACTGCAAAACTTAGTGGTATTTGAAAAAGTATTTGAAAAAGTAATATATGAAACAACCATTGTTTTTAAGTTCTGTAGAGAGTACATCTGATGATCTTGATTTGCAACAAGAGTTGCAAAACTTACTATTTTTCCTCTGAGAGAATAACTTTGCTTCAATTACTTTCTTGTTTGAACTGGCTTTAAAACAATTACTTTGTATAGTCTCATAAGAAGTAATTATTTTTATCATAACAGAGTACTTAACCAGCGTGAGGATGCTGAGCATGTAACATTGCAATATATAGTGGATTGTTTCTGAGCTGACTTTCAATGAGGGAGAGAAACTACAAATGGTTGTTTTGCTGCAAAAGAGGCGCTGAAGAGCTTGGAAAACAAACTCCACTCCTTCCCTGGCAGTCATTCACTTATCTTTTATCATGGGAGTACTTTGTTTCTCTTCAGGAGCAGCAATACATGTCCAAACTATTGGGATGTCAGCTCACTTTACAGTAGTTTTAGTAGCAATGGTAAATCTGGCAGTGATGGCAGAATCATATAATACTACTGAAATCAGCAATATTTCAATTTGGCAGTACAAAAATAAGTGTTAAAATATTATGGTAAAGGAGATAAGGAAACAGTATTGAATAGTGAGTTTGAAATAGGTGCACAGCAATCTCTCTCTCTTTTCCTGAATACCCTTTGTAATCTTTTTTATTGTTACAGTGTTAGACAGGCTGCAATAGACCCACATAATGATCAGCTTTTACATTTCAAAGTTCTTTGCTAAATAATTTATTTAATACTGCTATGAAAATAAAGCCTTTATTTGATAAATGTGCCTGCAAGCTGGAATCAGACCTTGCTTGTCTGTCCTGACAAAGGTCTAATCTTTTGCTGCATTACATCTTGAAGAGGCATTTATCCCTGTAACAGGCAGGTGCAGAACGCCAGCTTTCGAATACAGGAAACTCTGCACACCCACGCGCATTTGTCAGATCAGACAGTCAACCTCTCCTCCCCGTCACCTCCCCAGCAGCACACAGCCTGCCCTGCCCTCAGCTGCCAGCACAAAGCAGATTTACACTACAGCTCTGCAGCACAAGTGCATTGCTCCCCTGACATGCAGCCGTGCGCAGCCGTGCAGCGGGGACCCCCCCAATGCCTGGCATCGACTCGCTGCTTCCCACTCTGCCAGCTGAAGTCAGCCTTGAGCTTTAGATGTGATGAACCCTCAAGGGAATGCAGGCAGCTGTGGGATGGTGCTCCTGAGGGGCTTTTCTCATGGGTGCCACCATCATGTTGTCACTGTCGAGGTGAACGGCCAAAAATTTGGGTAATCCTGTTCTGCCAGGGTCAAGGTGCAGCACACGGGGGCCAAGGGTGTGCTCCAGGCTGGGAAGACCCAGCTTTCATGTCTTTATACAATTCTGCAATACAGAACTAACCCATGCTTTGTCTCCCACATTAGGCCTCATTCCTCTCTTCCAGGATTTCTGGCAGAAGGAAAGGCAAGAGCAGATAAACTAACAGTAGTTGTTTCAAACGCCTTCCCAAACATTTTTGAACAAGCAAAACCGAGTCATGCCTTTTTGCACCAAAACACACCAAAATTATAGATCCAACAGCTTACAGGGTGTGCTCTAGGCTGGGAAGACCCAAGACTGTCTTTTCCAGCTCCCAAAGAGCCTTTTGCACTCCAAGATTACACCAGGCTGTCCTCAAATGACTCCAGCTATTCATCTCACCCTTCCTGTGTGTATACTGGACAGTGCACAAAATGGTGGGAAAAGGCTTCCTTCGACCTTCCTGGAACTGTTGCTGGATGCTTGTGGTGATAATGTTTGTGGTGATGCTGAGACCAGAATTGAGCTGATCACCTACCAAACCAGGAGGGAGCTGTTCTCAAGGAAATATTCAGCATTTCCATTTTCTGGAGTGAGACCACATCTCGAGAGTCACCAGAGCAAGGAACTGGTCTCTGCTTTTTTGTGTACCTAAAGTAATGCAGAGGAAACTCCTTTTTATTTTATAACAGCAGCAGCAACGTAAGTGGAGCTGCTGCCAATTTATACCAGTGTGGGAGGAAGAAGAATTCAATGAACTCAAATGAGATCAGAGGTCAGTGGAATTACCCCTTGATTTATATTGATGTGAGAGCAGGAACCGGTTCTGCCTCCATTGAGAAAATGCTGATAAAAAGCTTGAAAATGCAATGGCTTAGAAATTGCTAAGAAATTAATTGGTTTTATCCATCCAAATCTTTGTGTACATAAGCAAAGTATGAAGGAAAAAAAAAAAAACAGCTCTCAAAGCAGGATATTACTCGTTCCTTGCATGCTTTCAAAGGCTGCACGCCAGAGCAGGGACAAAGGCCACAGATCCACATTTACACATGGGTTAACTTTTCAATCCATTTTTTCATTTCAATAGAAATAATAAATCACCTTATCCAGGAGAAAGAAGCAGCTTGACACCAAACATACGGTGCTGGGCTATTTTTATAGTACACCTAAGACGTATAGGGATTCATTTATTTACTCAGCTATTTAAAAGTGGCTACTCTTACTCATTCTCTGGACAGCTAAATGCCAGGTTGCTAAGTTACTGTTACTTGACATCATCTCCTCCCCAACGTGTTCCCACATTTGACAGGTTCACATGATTTACTAGGCCAGTCAGCTCGTTATTCACTTGTCCAATGACGTCTGGATAATCATTTTAAATTCACATCATGTCCTCCCCAGCAAGCCCCCAGACTCCACATGAAAATATTTAAACCACCCGTCAGCTACTAAGTGCATTTGTAACCACACTGGACAGTGTACCTGTATTTTTCAAATTACAATGATTATAATTAGGTTTAGCATCATTCTTCAGTGCTGTTTGTATTTTAGAAGAGAAAACAATTACTGAGGGGCAAATAATGAGCTATATCTGTTACAGCCTAATTTTGCTATGTGAACAGCTCACTTCAGCTGTGGGTGAGACATTAAATCTGTTAGTGCTTTCAATTGGCATGAGGAAGGTAATCCTACACATAATTTGCAGAGTCAAGGGCATTTTCACCTGCTGATCAATTTACATATTCTCCCATGGCATTAGACAGAAGCTAGTCATCAGAAGAAGACCATACAAATTACAGACTTTGCTCATTTAACTCCAGACACTTTAACACTTATTACAATCCCAACTATATCTGGGATCTGTTTTGCTTTCAGGCTAGAAAGCTTCTAATTAGTATCACAGCTGTCCACACACCACCAGAAGTCCACCTAGGTACTTGGTGACTTCCTACAGTGAATATGCACATACAAGAATTCTTTTGTTCCTCGAAGCAGGGACGGATTTGCAGACAGCAGTGCCTGCCCAGGTGGTCAGGATACAGCCAGGAAAGCTGCAGTGCACAGACCAGGGCTGCCAGATCATGTCCAATCAATTACCCAAACACCCAGCTCAAACTTCCAATTTACACTCAGAGTCCTCCAGAACACGTAGTTTTAAAAAAATTTCCTCTCTCTCTCCCGTGCAGTGCTGTGTGCTTATCAGCTCTTTAGCCAGGAGTAAAGCAGGGCTAAGGAGGTGCCTTCTGTGCTCTGCACAGACAGGAAAGGGATCACTGCTTGCTCACCCTCAGTGTCACCCACAGGATCACTGCTTGCTCACTCTCAGTGTCACCCACACACCTCCTTCTCCTGGGCCAGCACCTGCAGTGACAGCAAGGCACACTGATGTAAAGCACTGGTACCAGTGGCACAAGGAACAGCTCTGGAGACTGGATTTAAATGTCAGCTCTCCCTGCCCCATCTGCACTTTGGATCACAACATTTCAATTAACTCATTTTTCATTGGGTGCGCACAGCAAGTGACAACTTAATTTAAATCCATTTTAATAAAATGTGAATTGCACGCACATACTTTTAATTGGCTGTCTTCCATATCACCCACACTTTCAAAACCATTGCACTGGTTGGAAAAAAAAAAAACAACCCAAAAATATTCTGGAACAGAAAAAAGTGTAGACCACCAGGTATTTGCCTTTATCTTTCAGTTTGGTATTTAGCAACCTGTATAAAATGCAATCTGTACTATCATTACTGTTTGGCCTTAGTTGTATAAGAGGTGATGATGATTATTACTGTTATTATTAATTATTATTTTTCACAACCTCCTCAGCCATCCTGCTTAGAAAAGTAAAATCAACAGGAGACTGGTCTGCCATTAACCTTTGGCTGTGGTATTGGGAGCAGTCCTTCAAGAATTTACACAAGATGACATAAGTAGCTAAGTGTTTCAGGAAATCTAAAGGACTGTGAAATTTTGTCTCTGAAGGCTCAGGGGTCTGAATGGAGTCAAGACCTTTCCCCTCACTCGGTTGAANAAAAAAAGAAAAAAAAATGACAGATTAGGAATTACAAACCTCTACAATTACAGAAACCATTAATCAAGTTCAGTTTGAAAAAAGACCTGTGTAAAATCAGAGGTCACAGATCTTTGCAGAAGTACCTCTTCCTCGTAAGGTCTAGCAATGAAACCCTTGAGACTCTGTGTTTCTGAGGGATGGAACTGAATTAAATCACTTAACTCCCCAACTTAAAAAACCAAAGCAAATAAAAACCAGAAAAAATGCCAACTTCAAGGCATGCATTGCTCCAAGGGTGAGTGCCAGGCAGAGCACCCTTCCCCAGCAGACACAGCCCAGAGCAGAAACTGCCAGGGGTTGCCAATGGTTTGGTTGGGCAAAACACACAATCACAGCACAGCTGTCCATCTCTGGGGCTTGACTGTCCTGGAATCCTTTGTGTTCACCTCTGTAACATCCCTGGCAGGACAGAAATGTGAATAATCTGGTGTTTTTACCGAGAGAAGCTGCCGTGAGGGAGCTGAGACCCAGACTCCCAAAAGTTCATCAGAGCCTATGTAAATGGCCCTTAAAGGCCAAAAAAGTACCTGTCAGGGCTAGAAACTTAATCCATGTTCTCAAAGTACAAATTTCTGCCAAAACCAAGGGACATTCTTTCATCTGAAGCAGTCAGCCTTCATCTTCTGACACAGGGTTTCCATGGGGAGCCCAAAGACTGGATTTGGACCACTGCTGGGCATCACATTCTCTTACTTATTTTCTTCCCATTGCCTGTCAAGTAGAATATGATACCCTGCGTGCAGCCAAAACACACTTTCCTGCTGGCTTGTTCTGCAGCATAAACTTGAGAAGAACAAAGTAAAACATTGACAAAACCCAGGTACTCCTATGCCAGGTGTGCTTCAGCACCACATGTGGTTGGAATCCTGAGCCCTGAAGGCATCCAGCTGGGACTGGGGTCTGCTGGGCAGTCCCAGAGCAGCCCTGTGGTTGCTGTGCTCACACAGGCAGGGCTGTGCAGCCCAGTGCAGGCAGGTGACAAAAGGCTGAGGGCAGCCTGTGAGTGCCCAGAACAGCCCAACACCACACTGAGGGCACAGAGCCCCTGTGAAGCAGCACCAAACCACCCTCCTGCACCTGGAGGGGAGCACCCTGGGGGAACCACAGCTGAGGTGCACGTGCCAGTACTTTATCTGCACCCCAGCAAAGGTGTCATGTGCCCCAGGTGCCTCCTGGCCGTGCCAGTGGCTGTGGCTCACAGGTTTACTCCATGAAAGGTGCCTCCAGGCACCTGCAGCTGCAGCCCAGAAAGATCTGCTGGTTTGTATCCCTCCTTCACATCTCCTCCTGAGAGGGAGCCCCAGAGACACTGGAATCCTGCTAAATCCCTGCTCTGCCCACCCCAAGAGAGCCCCCCAAGTTCAATGGCCCACTGGACCCTGCAATTCATCCCCATTCTCTAAAGGCAACAGAAAGTCCTGCTCCAATCTCAACAGGTTTCAGAAGGAAGCCCAGCACATCGTGCTTCTTTGTTGGCTCAAATTACAGTCACGGTGTGGGAAATACGGTCTTCATTAGAAAAAAGACCTAAAAAGCCATCTTGATTAGAAAAAAGACATTTCTGCTGCCTGTGATTTATACACACTGTTCCCACATTAAAAGTGTCACCTGGATGACTGAAATTCACCCCATCACATTTTCTTTTGATGCTGTTTACTAAAAACAACTGCTTTCCCCAGCCAGCAAGTCATTCATTCCAAATATAGTAATGAATCTAATTGAAATATGTAAACAAGGGGAAGAAGACATTTAAAATGTACCAAGTATTTCACACAGCTTTTCAACATTTCCTTTGCTTTTGCCCCTAGTGTTCTATAGGTAATAAACCTCTGCTCACTTTGAAGCTTGAAAGTAAATATTATTTATTTCCTTGCATTCCTTGCTCCTGGGTGCTCATGCAGGATCTTCTTCCTTACTGCAGGTCTGCATGAGCATCCCTGCCTGCTGCCTCATCACACTTCTGCAGCAACACTGCCAACCCATGAGGACATCTAGAGTGGCCCAAAAAAATGTGTGTACAAAAACCAGGAGCACGTTTTCCAAGCTATTTAACTCTGAATTGCAATGAATAGTGAGGAGCTCATTTCATTTCATAAGCAAGAGTCAGTCTTTGCAAACAAGCTGGCACGACTGTTACACATGATTTCAGGTGTGGGTAAGTCTGCAGCACGACCTCCTAGCAACAAGGAGATGGATGGCACAAATTCTCACTGAAGTTTTATCCCTGCTACACCAAAAACCTGCTGGGTGGATGGCAATCCCAGGGAGGCAGCTGTGACAGATGGGGAACTCAACCCATGAGGACAAAAACCTAAACCTGAGAGAGGGACTGGTGGGTTGCAAAACTGCCCCCAGGCAAATCTCACTGCCAACAGGGAACCCCAAAGTTGGGGTGCCTGAGGAAAAGCCCATCCTACACTTAGAGTAAGGCATACAACTTGTGCACACTTCCTTTTCCTTATTACACAATCTTCTTGCAATTAAGCCATTCTCAGCTTGGAGTGGCAATTTTCTGTATTCAACCACTGACCAAAGATCACAGAAAAAACATGTCTGTAAGTCTTTAAAAAAACTATGAATGATGAGAAATTGTAGTTTAGAGGAAGGAGGGAGACTGTAGGTCAGTTTTTGAGTAGAAGAATTAAGGCAACTGCACCTCAGGGTAGGAGAGAAACGTGTCCTGGATAGACTCAGGGACTGAGAGCTTGAAAAGAACAGGAACATGTGCAAATCCTGAGTGGAACAAGCTGGCAGATGCAGAGTATTAGGTGAACTGATCTCACTAAGGAGCACCCTGGGCCTACCCCCTGTCTGTGTCTCTTAATACAAACCCACTGGTATGTTATTATTTAACTACAGTGTTAAAGACAGCCGTAAAAACCCTCTCCTTGGAAGATGACAATAACAGCACTACAATTATACAGGAGATAAAAAAGCAAAGGCTATTACTTACCCGCAGTATTTCTTCCACACAGCTGGAGTCATTGGGAAGGGCAACCTAGGTTTAAAGAAAAAAAAAAAGGAATGTTTAGTCAGGTGCTGGATGCAAAGTTCAAGCACACAGGTGAACAGCTAACAAGCAACTGCCTCTGTTTGAAGACTGCTGTATCCATGCTTGCTGCCTACCAAATTTTCCAGTTCAGATCAACATAAATCATCAGCAGGACCCATTTTGTCAAAAGTTGTTTTTTTCTTCCACGCTGCTTTGTGTTACTAACGACACTTTTGAAGCAATAAAGTACTCTGATTTCCTCACAGCTGAGAACTGGCAGTGGAATTGCCTGAAACTTCTGTAATTGAAGAAGTTCCCACTGTTACTCCTATGGGCAGCCTTCAGAGAGAGGGCGAGGTTTGGTTTAACTTGCCACATGCTGCAGTGAAGGACAGAGGTGATAACAGGAGAGAGCTGTTATCATCAACCATCTTATCCTACAGCTTAATAGGCTAACAGCCCAGACAGCTCTTAAATATATACTGTAGTAAAATACTGGTTGGACTGTAAGGGTGGCTGCTGATTTTGTTGTCCCTCACTCCATCAGCCTGTTGCAGGCTCAGTGTCCTCTGCAGCTGCACAGCACACAGGTACCCCCCTCGAGAGGCCTGGCAGCTGCTCCTTCTCCCCTTAGAAATATTCCATTTATCTCTGCACCCAGCCACACCCACACACACACACAGTGATGCTGCTGATATATTCCAATTGAAAATACTTGTTAAATGGTACTTACAGCATTTGCCACAATCCCTCGTTCTAAGGATACGAAAGAGCACAAAACCTTTAAATACTGTGAACAAATACAGGAGCAACAGGCAGGTGTGACCTGTGTGAACAGCCACTCTGTGGCACTTGCAGATAGCTACGGTGGGCTCTTGCCACGGGGTAAAGCAGGAGAGGAAGAGACAATATTCAGGAAGGTACCAAAGCACAGGTAAGTGCTTTGTGCCATAAATATTCAGTGAGACTTTTTCCTGCCTGATTCTTTTACCTTATTGCCCTTAGTAACTAGTTTGGTGAAAGAGAGTCATGACTAAACTTAACCCCTGTCATCCTAATCTGCTATAGAGCTTGACCAAAAGCACTGACCATGGCCTTCTGCCTGCATTTCAGCCAGCACTAAGCTTCAGGAATAAATCCACACAGCTACAGAAGTCAAAGACCACAGAGACCTCAAAGATCACCAAGCTCATGCTCTGCTAATGTAGCAGATTTTCCCTGTGTCTTCTAGTACTGTGGCTAGTCTGACCCAAAAACTGTAGGGAAATGGGTTTCTCATTCCTTCCCTAATGAAATATGGAGTGTTGTAAACTACTTGGTACTTTCTTTATAACGGTTAAAATCTTGTTTCCAGTGTCACCTCAGCTTTTCTGTAGAGCTCTTCCCACTACCAGAAGTAATTCACTACTTCCCTTCACATTTACTCCATATACAGACATACAGAATTATACTCCATTTTTCTCCAATGCTGTTATGTTCAACTTTTAACTTCTTTCCTGATAAACAAGATTTTTCCTTCCCTGTGGCTTATTTCATCACTGTTCTCTGAATTCCCAACAGTTCATCAGTATCTTGGTAAAGGATTACCCAAGTGAATATGACTACACCACAGGGCTATTAGGGATTTTTATCTATTAGAGATTATAATTTTCCACGATATCACCTTAAAACTGTCAAACAACAAAAAAAGGAACCTTACCTTTTGTCCCCAGTTTCTACTCAGCTCAAATTACCTAACAAGCCTGGCTGAGAACTGCCAGTGGGTGGTGATTATAAACTGCAACAGGCATGCAGTCCACCCTTACACCACAGGACTTGGACTTGATGGGACTTCCTTCATCTCCCTACTTCTCACTTAAGTTACTTTTTTCCCTCTCAATACTCTTAAGTTCTCTGCTCATCTGTGTTTTCCATTCCTCATTCCAGCTCCCCACGCAGTGAGGAATATGTTTAATCCTCACTTACAGGTTAGCAAGGTTAGCAAGCAGGGGCATCACTGCACCGTGCAGTGGGACAGAACACGTCTCTGACACACACCTCAATTTTTTCACTGAAAAACTAATATGTTGGAATATGAGAAAACAAAACAGTCTCCAATAAGCTTACAGTGAACAACACATCAACCACAAAATTTCTCACCACAGAGACAGGAGCAGCCCAAAATCCAGCTGAGTGAGTCTGACTGGGAAGAGTGAGAGCAGCAGAGGCACAGACACTCTCTTTATTTAACACCCTTCCCTACCATTACACATGCCTGCTGTAATGGTTAGCCAAGGTACCACATGTATTTCTTTGTTTAGAAAAGTGATGACTGTGTCCCTCACTATTAATACAGGACAGAGCATGTTCTTGGTTGTCTCACAGTCCTCTCCCAATTCACAGCCCTGTTTGAGTTTATGCTACTTCAGAACTAATGATGATAATAACAATAAACATACCATTTTACTTTAATAAAGCCCACTATATATTATGCAATTGTAACCAGCTTCTGCTGGCAGCACTTGCTAATAACTTTAAATGCTCATGCATCAATTTAATTGTGTTAATGGCAAAGAAGATTTTAATGGCTTGACAGAACTTTTGTTCCCTTTGGCATTGCTTTGTTTTGAATCACTGGTATTAAAGTAATGCAAGATGTCAAAGTGCTGTGATTGTCATATAGGGAGATCCAAGTAGGAGAGAGCACAAAGAGGAAAACATTTAGATTGATGCAAACATTAAAAGAATAATTATTACAACATGGCTATCAGAGAGAAGATCAATGTAAGAGTCTTTCAGTACATTACTATTAATGGATTTCTAAAGAAATGAGACCATTTTTCTAAATTCATGCTGCACTTGCACATTCTAAGAGACTTGAAAGGCAGAGATCTATTAGAAATTTAGTCTGTCTCGAAAAAAAAGAAAGGGAGAAAAAACAACCTCTCAACCTTTCAAAGTGTGAATTAAAAATTACGAGTTTAATTGTCCGTAAACACTCGCGTTCAGCTAACAAGTGTGAGCAGGCCCACATGGCACACCATGGCATCCAAGCACAGATTCATGGGGACAGAATGAAACAGAGCAGATACAATATTCATCACTTTCTCAAGTGCTAGCACTATAACAAATTGTTATTAGAATTGCCATTTATAAACTGCCACGTTCCTCCTGTAGCTTAGTCAAAACTGGACATTCATCCCGTACTACTACTTTCCTAATCTAATAAAAATTAAGCATTTCAGGACCCATTATGTGATTATCCATCCCCTCTCTCTCCTCCTCAGCTTTCATCACTAGTCAGAGTCTAAAAAGGAGGGCACAGCTTGCACTTGTGCACATTTTTGGTGCCTTCCTTCCTTTATGGGCAGCGTGGTCTAACTCAGCTGAAAGAGCAGATTCCAGGAATTTGGCTTCTGCAAGACTGAGGGGTTGCAATTCACATCATGAGCTCTTCTCTCAGCCAGCAGTGCATTCACAGACCCCAGACTGCAGAACAGTGAATGCTACATAAGCTGCAGACAGACGTCCTGAGGTAATAAAACTTCAATCAAAGCAAGAAGATTTCACAACAGCTACATGCTACACTGAACTCATCTTCCAATTTCCTTTTAATCTGGCAAACCTCTTCTGCATCAAAACGCTTCGTGTTTACTTTTAAATATTGCTTGCTAAAAAAAAAAAAAAAAGAAGAAGAAAAAAAAAGAGAAAAAAGGAAAGGTCAGATGGTCAAAATATTCCGCCTAATACAAGCCAGTATTCCACAGCTTTCTTCACTTTTCGGTTTCACAGGAGAGAGGAGAGAGCTTAAATGATGTGGAACCAAAGGGTTTAATGTATGGCTTGGGTGGCTCAGTGCTGAACTTTAAAGGGAGGGAAGGAGGGCAGAAATCTCAGAGCGAGGGAATAGTAGCCTTTAATGTTACACAGATCAAATGACATTGGGTGAATGGTTACAATATCTGATGAGTCACGTTGGTCTAACCTTCCATTTATTCATTCTACAGTTCCTTGACTACTCTTACCTCCTGGACAATTTATAACCTGCATGAGATCAGATTTTGTTTTCGTGGCACAGAAATATCATATAAAGACTCTTTTCCCTGTAATTTACATCCAACAGCAGACATTTCTCAGAAATGTTAGCAACACAATCTTCCAACAGACTTGTGAGAATAGTTCTGAAAATTCAAATGTAGTGCCATAAAGCAGAAATACACCATGAATAATGTCTTTGCCAGAACTGACCGACTACATTTTCATCTGTATAAACTGTTCATGAACAATCCCCCTGGTTTTATTGATGCACAATTGGCATTCAACAAGTAACCTCTTCTTCCTACCTTTGTTTTATTGAAAAGGTAAGTGTAGCATGTAAAATGAATGTAGGAGCCCACTCATTTCTTGCACATGAGCACCTATGTGCTTATACATCAAGAGCTCAGCTTTCCTTGTCATCTCCTTTATCAAGGAATCCATTTTGACTCTGGGGAAATGAAGCTCATGCTACTGTTTACTCCTTCGAACACAAATTGATTTTTCACTTGCCAGCATGAAAAGATCCTGTGCATGAGCCTTGATTGATCATTTCCAGTGTGCACCACACAGTGATAAGAGGAAAACACTTAGAAAACCAGAAACAGCAAAATGAGGACAGTCAGCGGAAGCCTTATCCTCTGAGTGCCTTCAGCTCCTGCCAGGCTTCCCATTAACAGAGAGTGCTCGGTTTTCCTGACTTTTTCCTGATTTTTTTCTGATTAATACAAGTGGGAAATGGATGGGGAAGTACTAAGAATAGCAGAATTTCCAGATACAACACACTGGACTAAGTGATGTTTAAACATCCTTCCAACCTGTATGAACCCATAGTTCAATTCTTGCAAGACTGTCATTACAGATCGAGAACATGCAACACTTCCCCTGCACCCATGTCCTTCCAACACCTTGCACTGCCATCAGAATTTTCCTGCACACTCAGGCTCCATTTCTCCACTTGAATGGCTCCCAGCATTCCCCTCAGCTGCCATCTGACTACACATTTCTCCTCCAGAGAAGATTGTTCTATGTTTACTTCAAGCAGAGTTCATACTGCTGCTGGGAGCCCGCTGCTCAAACCTCCTTGGATTCTTTCACAGCTCATGATCCTGCTTCCTCTCTCAGTGCTATGTCCAAAAAATGACACTCACATCAAAGTCACCTGGAATAGATGCCAACTGACCTCACTAGCTGGGAGGCTCTTGGCTCTTCCTTACTAACCTTAGTGCAAATGTGTAAGAATGGAAGCAGCAGAAGAGCAAGGAATGAATATTGCAACCTGATGGTAGGGTTTTTCTGGTGCATTTGATATTTGTGGAGATATAGCCAACACACTTTAGGGCTGTATGCTTGCATTTTGGAGGAGACTGAATGAAGTCAAACACGGTGGTATTAAAAAAAAACCCAACAAACCCAAAATTGTTCCCTTGGTATTCAAATACATGCATGTGTTTTTCACAGGCTTATTCATTTTGAAGGGAGCCATTTGTGGGCCCTAAATAATGCATATCCACTGTTTTCTTTTAGTGTCTCCACCATCCTGGAACCGAAATACCATGAGAAGACTACATTTCCCATTATTTTAACCCCAGAAATATCTCATGGGGCTTATTAAAATGTTTGTGGAAATATATACTTTCCACATATATAAAAAATTAGGAGAGAAAGAAAAACTACTGCCGAAAACAAAACACAGAAAGCTGCTCCTCTGTTCTCCTTTAATACAAATACTGCAGAAGCTGTGTAAAATATGCATTTACTGGAGAACCTGAAACACAAAAGAGTTTTAAGGAGCGAGTTAATTCATTTGTAAAGCCAAGGCAGCCTAGGCTGCAGTCAGAACTGCTCTTCCAGCACTGGCTAGAGAATTTTATGCCTTTTCCCCCAAGTAAAGCACCTTAGCTAGGAAAAGCAACTTACTAGTGTGGTCCTGACTGAATCAGGCTGACACTGATTTTGGTGACCCTCCCAAAAAGGTCTCTAGCTCAGAAGCCAAAGCTTCCCACACCAGGAACCTTTAGTTCCACACAGAAGCCAGTGACTCTGGCATGCTCCTGTCCAGTCACCAAGAGCCAGACAAACTTGTGCAGTCACACCAGGAGGGGTGACTAACCCCACACTGAAAGGGATTCGGTTGCATCTCCCTACAAAAGAACTCAGCTTACAACGACCTTTTTTTCCAGTCTGAGCAAGCCCAACTACAAGGATGATGTTTTTTTTCACTGGCATTTAGTTCTGCTACAGCAACTTTTAAACCAGACTGACCTGGATGTGACAATTATACTTTTCTTGTTCTTCTCAGTATGTGTTGAATTTTAGTTCATTTTTTTCCTTTTTCATTTCTTTGGTGTTTTCTTTTAAACAACACCATTTCAGTGTTGATCAGCATGAAACAGTCTCCATGAAAGCACGATATGCTGATGTTCAATTTAAACTCAATGGTTCACCATTATTTTCATGCAGTAAATTGCCAAACTCTATTAGAGAGAGAAGACTGATAAAGTGATCTCTCACTTCAAGGTCTCCTGGGAGTTTCTTAATGTAGGTAAGGCTGCGCATTTTTACTTATGGAATATTCTGAATGCAGAATTTCAGAAACTCACCATAATGATAATACCAGAGTATCTGATAATGTCAGCATTAAGCCAGGCCCCAACAAAAGGGGCTTTGCCCTACTTAATTTATGACCAAAACACTGGCTTGCATAAAGGCTGTTACAAACATTTAACACTGACAAAGAGCATGGAAATTTGGAGTGCCAAATTTCTTTTTCTCCCTCTCTTTCTGTTCTTCCTTCTCTTATAACTTCAAGCACTTATTTACTTACGTAAAATACATACATTTTTTTACGTGCCTTGGCATTTTCACCTTATTCTGGAGAACGTTACCTTATACATTTTCACTAAAGTGATGATAAAAGGTGCTCTGACCTTAAATGCCACCGTGCACTTGCCCACTTGAAACATCAAAGCCTGACTAACAGACTGTGCAACCCTCTGCTGCAGTGAGGTATGTGGTGTGGCAGAAATAATGATAAAGTGTCTGTTTCTTGTCTTTCTTTTGCCAAGGTGAATGAAATTTAACTTCTCCTAAGACAATGGAGCAGTATAAAAGGCATGAAGGGAGCTTGGCTTACAAGTCCATTTGCCCTCAGCTAGGGGGATGTAAATTAGACACCCTATTTATTCTCAGCGTAACCCCTTGAGAAGAACCTCTTGGAAATCATGCAAAATCCCTTTACTGTACTGACACAGCTGTCTAAATTTAATGTAAGTTGGAAATGGATCTCCTTTAAATCCACTTCACATTAGTGGAATGTGGTGTCTGCTCCCAGTGTGTGTGCCAGCCTAAGAACAGCATCAGGCAGGAGTTGTGTAAATTCCTGCTAAAATAGTGTCCAAGTCACCAGGTCAGACCGTGGCCTTGCCCATGGGACTAAAACTTCCCCCACGTCAGTGTACCAGTGTAACCTGAGGCATTACTTGACCCTGCAAATGCAGACTGTAACACTTCTTTGGAGGTTTTAAAGAGGAGCCTTCTTAAATGTGTGTTTACATCTGCCAGTACCCCTGCTGTGGCTACAAGGATACCTTGGGTGGTTGTGTTGGTTACCTGTTTCACTTCTGCTTTTTAAAGCAGGGATGAATGTCCTCACAGAAAAATGTACTCCTGGGTATAATTTGTACAGCAGTTCCACAGCTGCAAGGCCCATGCTGGGACCCAAACTAATTGCTCAGAGCTTGTTTGCAAATTAGTTGCTTTCATACATCCTTCCACCACAGTCAGAACTTGCAAGTCATGACCTCAGACTGTCTTCAAAATAAAGGGCCAGAATTCAAAGGGCAAGGACCTGTTCCTGCTCTGAGGGAAACAAATGTATTTTGAAACATCTTAGGGTTTAAATACCAACCTGTTAGCATAACTAGCCTACACAGATACATTTTGAACACAAACTTGAATCAAATAAATTAAATAAAAGCTATTTTCCTTTTATTAATGCAAAATAGTGCAGTTATTGAATATGTTTTTATTGTAATTGCATCCAAACTCAGACTACATTAAGAGCCAGGTCTTATGCTCATTAAATAGTAAGACACACAATTATCCCACTGCCACTGAATGTCATGGTTATCTACAAAAGGGGAGTTAAATAACACTTTTTGGACAGTACAGAACTTAGAACAAGGAAAATCTGATTTTGAATGGGATCTTTATGGCCTCACTTTTAGTTACATTTCTAATTAAAATGCTTTGATCTATTAATACCAAGGGACACTGCTAAATGTATTCAATGCAGAAGTTGCATACTTTTCCTGAGCTCCCCAAATCTCTTAGATCTGTGTGCACTTATGCTGTGTGCAGTTAAACTGCTCACTAAAATGAAAAGATATCTAAGAATAACTCACTTCCATTAGATTTATAAATCACATTAATTAATTCTACATCTCCAGTGGTGTAG
The DNA here is from genome assembly GCA_013397195.1 of Hylia prasina. NCBI lineage: Eukaryota > Metazoa > Chordata > Aves > Passeriformes > Sylviidae > Hylia > Hylia prasina. The sequence goes on along the minus strand of VYXD01013448.1, from coordinate 712,079 downwards.
AGACCAAACTCTAATGCGAGATCTAATTAAAGAAAAGGGAAAAAAAATTGCAATTGAAACACAGAAGTAACTGTTTAGCCTCAAATTAATGAGGCGCTATGCTAAGCAAGAATGTCCATAAATCCCTAATGAGGATTTTAAACACATTAAAACTTCCTAATACAAAGTGTTTGCCTTCCTTTTATCCAATAACAAATAAGCCAATAATTTTCTGCCTCTAAATGACACTATTAACTGTCATGGCATGTTTTATTTGACAAACCCTCCATTCAAATACAGTAAAACCAATTAATTTGCCTGCTGTGAAATGTGTTTCTTGATAGCTTTTATGTGATTTTTCTTCTCAAAGAAATGTAAATAGGAAGTCAATGTAGGTGCCTGATTTTGCTTAAAAATACGACACAATAACTATAGATTTTCTAGTCAGTTTGCATTTCAAATGAATTGAAAGATAACCTCCATTTTCAGGTCATCAATCACATAATGGTCTCCTGATAAGTAAACAGTTACAGAGTAATAGTTTTATTACCAGCGAAATGGCCCCATATTTGAGCTGTGATAGTGGCAAAATTACCACTTTGTTCCTCTATAAATAATGGTTTGCAGAGGGGCCACTCGGCCTCTGCCACCCCTGGCACCCACCACGGGCAGCAGGGACAGCCCTCTGAGTCCACACCACAATTAAACCAAACGTCTTGCAAGGGTGAAGATGGTGATGTATTTACAGTTTTTTTTCGGTCAGAAAAATCTATAGAGCAAATAAAAGATAATTCTGTGGTTTCAATGGTCCCCTGGGCCCCACTTAGCAGCTCTCAGCAGAGCAAAGCAAGGCCATGTTACAACTGCCGCACATTAGGCACCACCTGAATCCCTGAAACTCTTCTAATGTCACCCTGCTTTTGAGGATTTTTCTAGGCCTTCTGATTTGTCTTTCATATTGGAGTCAGAATTTTTACTTTCCCACACTTTTTACTATAAACAATAGCTTTGTTTTCCTAACTGTCCTTCATAGTTCACATATTTTTAGGTAGGAGGAGAAAGTTGATTGACAGTTGTCTTGACCAATGTGGTTTGGGAGGTGGGATTTCATCCTCCAACCCACAGGCACCTTTGGAAATGTATAAAATTGAGTTTTGTAAATAAACTCCAAGCTTTTCCTGCTTTGCTCATCACCGTGTCCTCGTGAAGTTCTTTCGTGTTGTGTTGTGTCACTTCTAAGGTTTTGCAACTGGGAGGATGAGCCTGCTAAAAAGTACGTGTTACATGTCAGAAATAGACTTTTGTCTGTGCCCACTACATGAACTGAAGGCAAAGCAGAGGTTAAAGCCCTGCTTTATGGGGCCTAACTGAGTGCCAATTAATCTTTACAACATATGGACAGTCCCACCAGCTCTTGCATCATGAGCACGTGGAGGCTGTGGTTGCTTCGCCTTAAGATGGAAACCCAACTGGAAAAAATCCCATGACACCCCTCCCCACACACACTGAACAAGGAATTAAAGAAACGAAAGATTTACCAGTGCTGAACAGGACACAACCACTCATTTATTTAATCATCTGTAATGGATTACCAAGCAGAACTGGGTAATTCATGTAGCATGCCAATGACGCCTGATTTTCAATTTGCACTGTCCTCTGTGTGTGTTTCTTATTGAAACAAGCAAAGCAAATCTGTGACTTCACGTGTGGAGCAGTGCCAGGGCTGCCTGATGTGAGGAGGGCTGGGGAGAAATGGGGCTGGGATGGATCAAAGGTGCTCTGGAGCTCTGTTAGCCACTCTGTTAGCCACTGTCCCCATCACTGGGACACACAATCCCAAGCCCACATTTGCTCCTTTTTCCCCAACAGAAATTCCTGTTACTATTGCTGCAAATTTTTGCATAGTGACCTTTCCACAGGGATGTCTGGAGAAGCAATTTATATTTATACATCATCATCACATAAAATTATGTAAGTGTGTATTCAAATAAGAGAAAAATGCATTCTGCAAATACCTGTAGTTTGCTCCTTAACCACAATCTTATTTAATAAGCTTAGGAATTGAATTGCAGCAGCTTCAAAAAGTAAATTGAAGAGACCTCTTGCACTGCCTCAGCAGTGAGAAAAACATGGCCTTTCTATACACTCTCAGCTAATAAAAATTCCCAAATTAAACTTTAAAATTATTTAAGTGAACTATCCTTGACACACTCAAATATCAGGAAATCAATTTCAAGTTGACTGAAACCAACTTTTGTGCTAAAGGTGCCGCATATTGTAACCTGCATTTTGCTCACTTTGCAACCCAGTGTCCCTGAAGGGTGGACCGAGCTCCAGCTCTCCCAAATGCAGCTGTCTGCATCTAATTTCAATGAAAAAATGTAAGTAAAAATATTTATATTTTTCAAAACCATCTGATATGATATCCCACATCAACAACTTTTACATTCTTGATCAAGACATTGAACAGGGCTAAGACCACCTGACATTATTTCACTTCTGACCTTTTCAACTGTCAAAGCAGACAGATTTTTATCCTACAAGATTCGAGCCAAAGCCTCAAAGGTGCAGTGCCAGAGCATTAATCCATTTCACTAGACAGTCATTGAAATTATAATTGAAAGTTCAACTTACTTTAGCATTTTATGCTGAAATACTTCTGGCAGCCCAGGGCAGAAAGTCGAAATCTGGTTTCCAATGGAGACCATTTCCAATGGTTTTTAAATGTTGGCAGTGAAATTCCTTATTGTCAAAGAGATCAGCAGATGCCGGCTTCCATTAATTTACTTTATGTGACTGCTGCTCACTTCAGGAAGCCTTTCCTTACCTAAGGATGTTGACCTGCTGCTGAATCCCCTCAGAAACGGACCGGGAAAGATGCTGATTTATTAGGAGACTGGAGACGCTCCAAGAAAAGCCCCTAGAGCAGCCAGGGCAGGTCCCATCCCTCCATTTATTTCTGACCAATGGCATAAGCAGAAAAACAAATGTGCACAAAAGACACCACACAGATCTATGAGGTCCAAATTCAAGCTAAACAACCTGACCTATGTGCACCACACTATCAAGAGTAATTCCAGAACCTGAAGGATCTCTAGTCAGCTTTTCCTCTTCACCAAAGGTTCTCATAAAGGCAAAAGGAATCTTAAATTTTGGATCTGATAATAACATCACCATTTTAAGTAGTCAGTGGGCAGTAAGTCCTTTGTTCTGGTATTCTCCAGCTGCCCAGAAGTCTTTGGCCAGGAAGTTCCATATAAAGAACAGTTTTTTACACTAATCTCAAAAGCTACTAAACATGCATTTAAGTTAAATTAGAAGACATGTTTCATTAAGTCTAAACACTTTTTTTCTTAATTTTTGAAGTTGAGATTGACTAGTAATGCTTTATTCTAATTCTGGCATCTTATCCAGAGGCTAAAAAGCTTCCTATTTGGGAGGAGGAAGGGGGGAAAGGGAACATGAGTTCTAATACCTGTTATGCAATGATAGGTCATTTTATCAATGCTTTCTAGACTACTGTCATATTTGCTCTGTAAATTCTACATGTCTTTATCTGCACAAGGTCCCTTAAATCCTTAGTGCCAGGATATGAACCCGTTAATTCAAAGCACTGAGAAATAATTCTGCAGCAAGGCATTAGCAGTGGGAAGAAAGCAGCCCTGGGGACCACATTTACTGGGGGTGTGCTGGGTCTCCTTGAGGCACAGCCACCTCAAGGCTCAGCTCTCAAAGTCACACCATTAAAGCAATGAGAAAACAGACCAGGGCAGTGCAAATCCCACAGAGGGCACTGGAGACAAATACCAGAATTGCAAGGTACCTTTGGGAACTTAGCAAACCTTCTGTACCCTTGTAAAGGGTGACATGGCACCTCCTGCTTCAGCACCTTTAATTACTTGGCTGCTGCCAGCCTGAGGTGTCTCCTACTCTGCACGTGGGTATTTGTGCATGTAACTGAGTGTGCATTTCTCCTTTCCTTTCCTCCTCCTTAGATCACAGAGGCAAAGATCACCCATAGATCTCTGGACTGCTGCTAGGGTTGTTTCACACACCCAGCCTGATGCAGCTCCTGCAACACTTTGTGTGCAGGTCCTGAATGCAGCACAAGTTGGAAATGTTCTCTGCATCCCTGTCTGGGCTCTAACCCACTTCCTGCACTGCACTCAATCCACAGACTCTGTCAATGACCCAATGCCTGCAACAGGATCAGGACACGGATGCTTTAACACTGAACTTTTGAAGAAAACAGGTAATTTAAAACAGTTTTACTTCACAAAAAGTATTCTGGCAGAATTTAGTAGAGTAAAAGCTAAAAGAATTTTGAAGCCACAGAGAGAATTTGGGAAATTTTCATTTAGCTAGATATGTACTGCAGCTTTGGGCAAGCTAATTAACTCTGCATTTCTGTGTTTGGCATCTATAGAAACACAAGAAGCAACAGGTAACTTGCCATCCCCTGGGTATAGCAAGAAACAGTGGCTTGGAGCTCCTCAGCAGGATGCTGTCATATAGGAGTGACATATATACACAAAGCTGTACACAACTGGAGATTCCTGACTGCTGTAAATGTCAATCCTCAATAAATGGCTTGACCTTTTTTTATCTATTATTTCCATTTGATAACTGAAATCAGGTCTGACACACTGAGCATTTCAGGGGAATGAACACAGCTTGGGGATGACTTTGCAGTCCCATGTCTCACATCAGACCCTGGAAATGCATGATCTCCCCAGAAGTACAATGCTGCCTTGGTACCTAAGCCCCAGGGACCCCCAGTACCCTTTTGCTGGCTGACCTGACAAGCCAATGAGCCCATTCTCAGCATGTCTCTGTAAAGCAACGAGGTTTCTTTTAGTGGAACTGCTTAAAGCACACAGCAGCTTGATCTTAGAGAAGTTATTCTTTAAGTATTTAATTGAGATATTCCGTGGGCAGAGTCACCTTCTGGGTGAACCCACTTCTGCACTGACTACAGAGAGGGGCCAGGGTCACCACTCTGCCTTCACTGGGGAGTCTCAGCTAAGGACTGGAAGTTGGGTGAATTAAATATGGATCACAAACCCCACAACTGTGCAGCAGGCTCCTGTGCCAAGCTGAACTCACAGCGCAGAAATGGAAACAGATGGGGAATAAATTCCCCATCAGACAGTGACTTGGAGATCTGAATGCAAGACTGAGAGCCAACACCTCATGTTAAGCCAGACAATGAGCAATTTGTTGCCTAATGATAATTCTGAATTGGACGGAGGAAGGGGAATTGCTTTGATTTGGACTTAAAACACTATTTTAAAAACCTTACAGAAAGATGAAATTTTGAAATTATTTGATGATTTAAAAAAACACCAAAAAACAACAAAATGGATGAGTTTCCTACTGATATTAACCTGTTAAACCACTTTCCTGAAGGAAACAAAACAAAATAATGGCAGGAGCGCCATAAAGAAACAATGCAGAATTTGCTTTAGTAAATAAAAAAGCTAATTAGGAAAATGTTTAAATGTCTGCTCCTGATTGTCACAATTTCCTAGAATTTTTAAAGCCCAATAAAATAAAACAATATTAAAAGAAGCAGCAGCACTGCTAAATTTGATCTTTCAGTGTAGAAACTGTGTCCCACAAGTTGCAGAGCTGCAAGGCTCAATTTCAGGCTTTCCTCACCAACAATTTTGCCAGTGGGATAACAGAAAATCCAGTTTCCCTTCCACATACAACTCAGTTTATTAAAATCACAGTATTGTTGCTGGGATAAATGTGTGGGTGGTGTTTTGTCACAAATGCTTCTGTTTGTGGGCAACCACTAAGCCCAACAAAATGAAGTGGAAGAAACTCTTAGATATTATCATATTGCCAGATTTTTCTCATTGGCTTTTCCAGAGAACGGCCCTGCTTTAACTGGCTGAAGAGAAAAAGCTGTTGTATCTGAAATGGCCAGAAGAGAGAAAAAGCTGGCAGAATGATGTCCTCCTAGGTGAGGACAGTCCAAGACTTAATTCCATGTGTCAGCTCAAGATAACACACAGTCATATGCACATGATCTCATCAGCCCTTCAGGAGAGAGGATTTCACTGGATGTTTGGTAATATGATTTCAGAGACTTTCTTAATATGCTTGCAGAACACACAAACAAGGAAAAAATGCCATGCAAACCTCAATCTAGATACCCCTTAAAGGGATATGTAATCATTATAATCAGGGAAACTGCAGCATTATTAATAATGAGAGGAATACCAAGGAAAGGACAATCAAGCAGTAGGAACTCCACGTGCTGGCAGAAGCACTCGCTGCCTATCATCACTGCTCACATCTCTCCCAAGCCTATCTGCACCCCCAAATTTATACCTGTGCCCCACTTGGGTCACAGCCCACCCAACGTTGTTGCGGTGTGTCTTCCATGATTGCATTTGTTTACGTTACTCCAATTTTATTTAACCCAAGACCCCCCCATTCTCCTAAGTTCTGGGAACCTCCTGTTTAGTTGTCAGTCTTATGTTATCCCTACCTCCTTTTCCAGACCCTCCCTTGTCTGTCTGCCCTGTGAGCCAGCCTCTTCCCTAATCCCCGCCTGGGAAATCCCCTAATGGTGGTGACCTTCTCTCCTCCTCCTGCTCTCCCAGTTGGCTGTGTATCCCTGTCACCTTACTTGTAACTCATCCCTAACCTTGTCCTCATTGTTTCTCAATTCAAGCCCGCCCCTTTTGTTAGGGGTATAAAATCCTTTGCAAAGCCTTTGTCGGGGTCTTGGGGTTTTGTCTCCTAAGTTGAATAAACTTCTTCTGTTTTCACCCCAAATCCTGTGTTGCTGTTCTCTGTCCCTGTGCCAGACCTGCAGTAGCTGGGGTTGGCAGAGCTCTTGGGGGGACTGTCGCACCCCTGCTGTCACTCAGCTGGGAAACCACGCACCGCGACACAACGTGTACCAGCTCTGGGTGTTACTCAACAAAACAGGCTGGGAAACATTCCTGCTGCCCCCTCTGTCCTGCCACGGTGGGCTGCTGGCAGGGCTCGTGCCCATCCTTCCACCCTCCTGCTGGCCTGCAGCAGCCAGGCAGTTCAGGCACTGGGATGGATCCTGCCGCAGCACTGGGGTATGTTTTGCAAAAAGGCATCCCAGAGCTTTGTACCCGCTCAAAGGGAATTCAGGCTCAGTTACCAGATCACATTTCTGGAGACACCGTAGGCATTTCCAGGGCTGCTGCCCTGAATGTCTCCCTGCAGGGACCCCGGGCAGGGGTTCCCCAGCAGCCTCAGGGCAAACCTGACCTGGTTTCTGTTGCCTTCCCCAGCTCCATCAGGGTTCACTGGTGCAGCAGCACAACCTGAGTTGCCCTTTGGCTCCCACTGGAGCAACCTGCCAGCCCTAAAATGCACGAGGGCTGGCCCCGCCACCAAAAGGGGTCGTGCAGGTTTGGAAAGTTTTCTTTTAAATAACCAAAGGGAAAAACTTAGGAGGTGATTCTCTGTTGTGACTTGACAGCTAGCTAGAAGGGAGTAATAAAACTGTGCTGGCAGAAGCTTCCTTCTCAGAGGTGGCCTGGCCAAGCTCACAGGAGTGCTGGTCCCTGCTGAGCCACGGTCCCCGTCCCCAGACCCACAAAGAGCAAACAGCATCCCCTGCAAACTGCCACCCCTGCCCAGAGCCTGCTCAGACCCCCAAACACAGCCCAAAGCCACCCTCAGCCTGCCCTCAGCAGGGTCAGAAAAAATAACAATCACAGCTTTCTTTGTGGCCATGAAAGCAGAAACTCTGCAATGTTTGACAGCAGCTTGTGCTCCCAGCTAAGCCACCAGCCTTTCCAAGCCTTAGGGAGGGACAGAGATACTTGTGGGATTTTTATATATAAAGTCATACGTTTGTGTAAATACTCAGATGATTTCCATACACGCCCACCAGCCACACAATGCAACACTAAATTATTTCAATAAATGGCATTACTCTAAGAAAGCAAGAAGGATAAATATAATTGCACAAGTTTTAAACAGGATGTAAATCAGCATAAAAAAAAACCCCAAAAAAACCCAAGTTAACGTGAAGCTGTTTACTCCTAGAGAATCTCCACTGCTCTAACATTTCAGCAATAGCCTCCAGTCGTGAGCGTGCTGCAGGAAGTAACAGAGAGTGGTTCAGCAGATGAAACAAAGAGGACCTAATTACCATGCGAAGCACAACATCCTTCAGATGTGATGAGAAACGTGACTGCATGAAAAACCAGTCCTGGGGAAATTTCAAAATATGACCACCCAAGCATAAAGAAGAGAGTGGTGAAAACCAGAAAAAATTGCAACATGAGGGTGTAGTATTTCTATACAAAGAATATTAGTTTAAAAACGTTTACATACAGATACTGTGCATATACACACAGCCATACACACACACAGACCAACACAAGGAACTGTGCAATTGTGGATGAAAGCTATATGCATATAAAAGCTTTCTAACTACATGCTACATATTAATCAAAAAATCACATAAATTCTTTGTATGTTGATCCATGGAGATTCTTGACAGAAAAGCAAACAAACAGCCAAATACATGAAAAACAACCAAGCAGCCTGACAATCCAGCACTATCCTTCCATTTTCATCATACTTGATCATTTAATATTCATTTTTTTCCTACAATTCTACAGTGTGAATATAAATAATTTATGAATATTGGCCATAAATTATTTTGGGGGCTTATTGTGTATGTGGTTTTGGTTTTGTTTCCTTCAAGAAGAGAAACGTGGAAGATAAGAATTGACACCTTGGCACACGGTAAAGCCTCAATTCTCAGTTACAGGTGGAGGAGTTGTGTCATTTGCACAAAAGTTCAAGGAGGCATTTAAAGCCACAACAGAGAGAAGGCTGGCTTGTGGTGCAGCTGGAGCCAGCACAGGGCCCAGGCTCTGGGCTCTGCAGGTCACCTGTGCCAGGCACACAGAGCTCACAGGGGTCTGGCACAGCACAGACTGAGACCCCAGCACCAGCAGGACGTGAGGCTGTGCTGGGGAATGCTCATTCCTCCCTCCAGGTGCAAACACCGGGCACCAGTTCTGACTGTGATGTATGAAATCTGGCTCCTTTGGACAGGAAACTGCTAAAAAATATTGTTATCTCCTGAAGGCCCTTTTGCTAGAGAGCCAGAGCAAGGCAGACCTTAACCTGCTCATTTAGTATCCCAGCCCACAGGGTGTGGGTGGGGGGCATGTGTACAAAGCTGATGGTCCATCTTGAAAGGCTGTTCAAAGTGTGCAAAAGCTGAGAAACAGAGTTTGCAAATTCCCTGGCACGATCAATACTGCTCTCCAGCTCCAGATTCCCTTTATCGACGACAGACTCTCTTGTTGCAGTGATTAGAGATTCCACATCTTTTAATCACAAAGAACATGACAACAACACCCTATCTATAGCTTTGTGATTTACAGCAATTGATGCACTATCATAATTGCATTAGTGCAGTGATAGCTTTTGGGTGTTGCCCAAGCAGCTGAACTTAAATATGGCTGTGTTTGTGACAAACTGACAAGGAAAATCTGATGTCTGAAGCCAGCACTGATTTTAACCCATTCAGCTTCCCTTGACTCCCTCCACCTGTTAGTGGCAGGGATGAACCATTCTTTTCTTGCCTCACTAATTCTTACCATAAAAAAAGGGAAAGCTGGACTAAACAGAGAAGGTTGTCTTGTGTGTGTGTTAACAGATAAGTTTCAGGAGCAACATCCCACTCTGCTAATAAATTAGTGGCTCATTTTGCTATGAGTGAGCAGATTTCAGTTTAGCTGTGTGCAGACCTTATTTTGCACCTTTTTAGACAATTCCTCAGTTTATGCCATGAAGTCGTCTGAACACTGATGCTTCCTTTTAATTTCAGGGGATTTGTTTGTTTTATTTTTAGCCTGATTCCTGACAGAAGAAACACCCATGGATTGTAGTCATGGGAGTCTGAAATAATGCATGTGTTTGTGCTCTCATACAAAAAGGGTGTTCAACTCACCCCTGCTGTCCAGCATCAAGGTCAAAAGACACGGAAACTCTTCGGAGTTTGAAAAGAAGGCAGTGGGGGACAGGAGAAGGACCCTACTGCTGTCCCATTTCAGGAAAAGCTAATAAAGCTCACCCTTTGTAAGATATCAGAGGATCCACATGAGAGAGAGACATTACAAGCCAGGCTTCATTAGCTCCTCTGCTCACAGAGTGACTTCTTTTTACGAGAGAACAGAAGATTTCAGTCTCCTGAGCTGAAAGAAAGCACAGGCTGGCAGGGAAGAATGAGAGCAGATGAAAAGCAGGTTCTTCTTATCTCTTTCTAAATATTTTCATACAAAGTATTGGCTTGCATCCCCCCTGCAGTGTCCCACCTAACAGCACTCAAAACAATGAGCAAGTGCCAGAAGCTGGTCCCTGCTACTTGCAGGCAACAGGAACCAATCCAGGGCAGTCTGCAGCTGTCCCCAGGCACTGCCCAGTGCCACAGTGGCCGTGCCATGTGCCACAGGCTCCTCAGGAGACCCCCCTTGCTGCTCTTCCAGATGTTTCCCATGCAGTCCAGGAGACTACACTCCCTGTCTGACCCCCAGCTCTCCCCAAAGGCCAGAACAATGGCACAGGGCCTCTGGGAACACCACGTCACATCTGACAGGGGCAACTCATCTCGGGATGCCCTACACCAGAACCTTGGTTGCTGGCACACCACCAGCCATGGAGCATTTCCTTGTGAGAGCTTTGGCTTTACAGCAAGAAGCCAAAAGCTGTAAGTCTAGTATGAGATTGAGGACACTCTTGGTGGCCTGGATGGCTGTGGCAGAAGTGTCCCTGCACAACCCTGCATCACCTCCCAGTGCCTCTGTTTATGCAGTTAAGTGCTGGCAAGCACAGCCCTGGCACCATCTCCAGCAGGCTCAGCTCTTGTCAGAGCAATGGGCAGGGCTGGCATCACTTCTGTGCTCACTTTGGACACAAAGGACAAGGCCCAGAGTGACCAGCCCAGTCACCACACTCACAGCAGGGCAGAGGGGGAGAACACAGAGAGAATAATTTTCCTTACTTTGACATGAAGTCTCAGAAATAACCCACAGTGTTTTATTAAACTGTTACTTTAGATCCAACGTCCTGGTAATGTTTCTGAATATTTTGAATGACTGGGGGTTATCAGGACCTCCAGATTTCAGGCAGGAGTATATGGAAGCAAAGACCTGGTCTCTCCCTCGTTTGCCAGAGATCCTCAGCCAGTCTGTCCAGACACTCTGTTCTCCTCAGCTGCTGCCTTCTAGGAAAGCCTACTGAGCAAGGTCTGCTGGGATCAGCCTCATGAATCTGGGTGTAAACATGCTGGAGCTGATCATTTTCTCCTGATGACAGAGCACAGGAATGGGACTGAACTGTGTGTTTAGTTTGGGAATGTTTAAATAGCTGGAAGGAGGATGCTCCGCCCCAGCGTGCCTAGAGCGTTTATTGTTCTAGATTGAAAGCCAATACATAAACACACATCTTTAAAAAAATCCACACTTCTTCCTAAAGCTCTGAAAACACACCCAGGCCATTAAGTCTCATCTCTGGGATAAAAATCTGTCTGTCATGGCTGCATGCATGGCAAGGCCATGGCAACGCTGGAAATGACTAATTTTGTGTGCAGCAGTACCAGCCTTGTGCCTTCTCTCTCTGCACTGCCTGGGCTCCCCTTCGTTGCTCCCCAGGTTCCCATTCACAGGCACAGGGCTGTAGCTGTGCTGGGACCCAGCTGCACTGGTGGACTTGCCCAATCCACTGCCTTGAGGCTCTCCTGACAAGTATCTACTGAGCCACTATGCAGAATTTTTAAGAAACTTGTTTTTAGACAGCTGCTGGATATCCAGTTTGGATATTCTGCTTCTGGATACAGCTCCCTAGGATAAACAACTGTTGTAATCACAGTAAAATAAATACTTTCTCGCAGTTGAATAATGTTGCTTCTAATTACAGTATCATTGATGTATTTTCCTATTAGAGGAGATTTCCACTTATTCTTTTCTATATTTATTTACCCAAAACATAATACTCAGTATGATGTTTGCATTTGGGCTGCTGCTGCTCTTTTTTTTTTGCCAGTTTTACAGCTGGTTGTTACGCAAAGTTCATCTCACATCCTTCCCATAATCAAACAGGTAAAAGCTTAGCCCAGACAACAGTCTCAAAAAGGGCTTTTCCTTTGCCTTCTGGGGGTTAAATCCCCTACAACTGCTCTAACATCTGAATGGGAGTCTTTTCCAAGGAATTAAAAAGCCTTCTGGATCAGGCCTAACAGGCATTTATTTAACTTTGTTCTTAATGCTCAGTTGGCTGTGTTAGGAAACTTAAGGTTGGTATTTTGGTATAACTGGCTCTTTTTGCCAAGAAGATACCCTACGGATTAGCAGTTAGTAGGAAGAGAAAATTGCTATGAATATTGCTCCTTCGAGTTATTTTTCTCATTGGTGCTGCAGGGGAAAACTGCAACCACTTAAACACAGGACAGGCAAAGAGCTGAATGAGCCACAGCTTTACTTCTGAGTATAGACTGTGGCTTACCTGCAAAATCCCAGTAACGTGATTCAGCTGCAGTAACATCGTATTTGCTGGCAGAGGTAAAAAACCAGCTGACATCCCTGTTGCTCCTTCCTAGTGGTGCTCTGCATCTAAGCTAATCCTACTGACTGCTCCACCTCATGCAGCTCCCATGTGTTTGGTGGTCTGGATGCTCTCCAAGGATGTGGGGCACCCGAGATTATGACCTGAAACCTTTACAAATGTAGGTTTATAAATGTAAAGGCTCTGTCAGGAGTGAGTTATACAGGAAAACAGAGCAAGTGTTTCTACTTATTCATGCAGTCTGTCGTAAAACTAAGCTCAGCGAGAACAGGATGGTGACAATAAAGCTGGGAGGTGCAGTTTAACAACAGAACTCCTTCAGCAACGATGACAACACCTCACCCTAACCTCAGCACACAACTGCAGAGACACATCAGGAACCATTGCGCTACACGGGCCATCCACAGGCTCAAAACATGTTTATTTAAGACTCAAGGTCTCTGGGTGAGAAAAAGGAGTTGGAAGGAGATAATTTATTGATCTCCATGGCTTTGAGAGCACACTCTATATGCTGGACTGACACACACTGGTTCAGAGAAAGCCTTAATGTCTTTCTCTCCTGATCCACCTTTCCTTGGAACCACTGCTGCCAACAGCACCAGGATGTGAAGGGGCTTCCTGAGGCACTGGAAGTAAAACACCTCCAAGGACTGGGCAAGTTTGCCTTGGGCTTAGACTGAATTCTTGGCAGATGAGTTGGGATGGAGGGAGAGAATGGAGGCACAGGAACACGACAGTCACTGCTCCACAGAGCACAGACAGCAACACATCCAGGGACCAGAGAGCAGGGAGAGGTTTCTAGGGGTTGAGCAGGAAACTGGGAACCGAATCCAGGGTCTGAGACCTCCACTGGCAAAATTGTCAGTGACTTCAAACACCATTGACTCGTAACAGCTGCGACAATTTACAGGAGCTGAGGACCTGCCCCCAGGAGCCCTGCCCGTGCCCCCTGCTCTCACTGCTAGAGATTGATGACTCTTACAGGTCAGATTTTTTGTTTTGTTTTGTCAGGCTTAGATTGCTTCTTTGTACACTGCTGAGATCAAATCAATTACTTTCCACTCCAACCATCTGACCAAAGTAATTCTAATGGAGCAGAAAGCAGAAACTCAGATAAAAGAAGGGACAACATATTTTTCACTGTTATCTTTGTGCTGAGCATGATAAAGAAGGAATGAAGGCTGAAATAAAGATCATTCTTAATAATTCCCCCTCACGTAAGAGTAATGATCTTAATCCACACCCTTTGTCTTTGTTGTGGAGATGGGGACATGAGTTTAGATGGAAGATGAACCCTGTAAGTCTTCAAACAAAGAACACTTAAAACAGAAACCTGTTTCCCTGATAATAATATCCAGGAAAACTATTATTTTGGAACATGATTGCATTTTTCAGCCACCTTAATACCATTTTTACTGTTCAGCTGCATGAAAAATTACCTAACCTGTTGGAATGGATTTCTTGACCCACACATAGCTACATTAAAGGGTGTAATTTAATGCAATCTAACTAAATTAGCACCAATTAGACAGGCTAAATTAAAGGGCATGTCACTAATAAATTTTATGCTAAACATATTACTGATAATAAGCTCACTAAAAATTGCATAATGAAATAAAACATTCTTTTTAACACTGCTCAGTCTAAATATGAATATATAAAAAGTCATGAAATAATGAAATACAGTATGCTAATTCCCAGTTGCCTTTCAGGATAACATCACAGCAATATTAAAATGCATCAATTACAGTGGTGTTTAAAAACAATAGGTCAAATCCTAGAGGGAAGCAGAAAGCCAGGCCAAATTCCATGCAATACACAGGATCCTGATCCTGCAAACATTTACATATATATGCCCAGCTCCTTTGAACTCAGCAGGTCTGCTCCTGTACACGAAGTTGTTGGCTTGCTGCTGTGCCTGCCCAGAGAGATGAACTGCAGCAAGGGGCAGGGTGTGATGGAGGGCTGCAGAAAGTGCCTGGATTTGCATTAGGATGCTTTTAATGGGCATTTCTGTTTTTCCAAGTTCTACTTTCCAAAATAACACGCACCAAAGTTTTACAGTGCACCCTTCCCGAGTCCTGTATGTGTCCCACAGTACAGAAACCAAGATGAAGGAGGTTATTGAAAGCTTGCAGCCACCCGTTCTTTGACCAGCAGGAGGAAGGTGGATTTCCCACGGGTCTGAGTGTGCATCTGCCTGTCCCCTCCTCTGTGACTGGGTTCTCTAACAAATTATCAGAGCTGGGCTCACACCATGTCCCATTTCCCCACCACAGCCTCCCTGGGCTCTCTCTTTCCCAGCTGACTGCTGCTCCTCACAAAACTCTCCCCCCTGAGAGCGCTGCCATCTCTTCCAAGTTTGGTGTAAATTGGTCAAGAGGTGCTGGGTGGCAAAACCACAGAAACACTGTCCCCCTCAAATGCATAATCCCCATTCCTCCCAGCCAGGGGTGGAATTTGGTGACTCAGCCATAAGCTGGTTTGAGAAGTTCATGTTTGGCAGACCAACCACACCGGTGTCCACGTCTTCAGCTGTGCCCCAGTGAGCAGCTGGGACAGGGTAAATAAACCATTTGTGACTCCATTCACTTCCATCCCCAAAACTCTTGGATGCCCCTCACTTCCAAGGGCTACTAAGGTACCAAATAAAGCCAGACAACCTGGCTGCATCCCCACTTAATGCACCTGTTCTCTGCTGGGTAGACCCAGAGGTTTATGACCCTTTTGCATCTCCTTTCTGATCAAAAGGCCAGACAAGCTCTGGCACTCTATGTACCATTAATCTGTCAGATATTTCTTAATCAGTAATAAAGTAAATTAGGGATAGTAAAGTGGAAGTGACATCTTTATTAAGACAGACCAACATGTCCTGAATAGTAACGAGAATGGGCCCCTGGAACACATGCTCTGCATTCACACATTCACTAATTAGGGCCCTCAGCATGGACCTTGCTTACAAGTTGTCTTTTCTCAGACTGCTAGTCTAAAGTTAATAGGCCCATTCATGTGAGTAACATCTGTAAAAGCATGTTCTAGACTCCTAGTCCCTGTCTTCAGCTCCTCAAAAACCCAAAATACTTTATGCAGAAACAGAGGTGCTGTTTCAGTAAACAGGAACAAACATACAGGAAATCTGCATTCAAGTCCATCTGGATTTGAATGCAGATGTTAATCAGCTTCTGGACGCACCATGCACAGGCTGTAACCAATGCTTGACACAAAACTCAGCCTTAAGCCAAAGAGGAAAAGCAGTAGTGTACATGTAAAACCATAGAGGGAAGTTTTGCAAGTTAAAAAATTAACATACATGGACATTGCCCACTTTCTGGGGTGCAGCCTGTTCTCAGAAAAAAGGAATTTTTCATATCAGAGCATGCTTCCCTTCCTTCATAAATATATCCTTCCTCTCTCATAAAAAAACAAATAGGATTTTCTGAATTTTGTTCAGGCCACAGTAAAAAAAAAAAAAACCAAAGAGGTATAATGACATTGTGCAGTGTCCATTAAAATCCTGAGAAGTGCTAAAGGCACCTGCAAACTTAGCATTTCCTGCTCAAGCTCTTCCACTTTCCAAACAGGTTTTTGAAACAGCTAAGAAACCATGCCAAATGATCGTTGTTAATCACAGACTCCTTTTAAATTGTATGAAAACAAACCAGTGTCAAAATGGTAAACTGCACACTTTACTACACGAGGAACTGAAAATTAATGAACTCACATTGGTGCACAATGTGAGGAGAAATACTGGTTTTGGAATGAAAGGCATGTATTTGGGGCTTTTTAGCAGTGTTCTGATTTTAAAATATGAATTCCTGGTTTTTAGAGGTTTTTGGTTTTTTTCCCAGCCAGTCTTCAGATCAGCATCCACATGGATGTGAACTGCCATAATTTTACTTACTTCAGATCAGCTCTAGGGGTACCAGCCCTGCAGGATCTGGCCCACTGGAGACAGGAATACCATTCCAGGACACTTCTGTGCATTGTGCACAGCGCAGCACAGAGCCCCAGATGGTGGCTGCCTCTCTGCAAAGTGTTCTTGCTAAATCAAAAGCAGCCCTTTAAACATGCAGCTTCACTATCGCTTCGAAAACAATACACAAGTGATTTATTCTCTTTAAAGAAATTATCAGTTTGGTTCATTAACCTATAGCTGTACAAAAGCAGGAGTCAATTACGTTGCCACATCAGATGTGTGTAAAGATAATTACCCTGAAAAGAAGATGTAAAGGTGTCCATAAAGGCAGTGAAATGTGACCTATTAAATCAAGCTGTAACCTATTATGGGTCAAAAAACACATTTGTAGGGCCAACAGGCTCATGGCAATGGCCAATCTAGCATGAATTCTGCAGGTGTCCTTTTCAAATAAACATGAAATCTCTCCTTTTCATTCCTGCCATGTTACTGTCTTCTTACCTTCCACACAGTTTATCTGACACACACATGCAAAGGACACAGACAAATGTCCCCTCAAAATTATGCAGAAGAGCATACCATATATAAGCAGTTAAATAGCAAATATGACACAAAATAAGAAAGAAAACCCAAAAAGAACATCAATACCCTGCTGTTTTACTGGTCCTTTCATAATGCTATTGGTCTGTCATCTTACACAAAGTACCTGATTTAGTAACATAAGTCTGCCTTGGATGCCCAAGATCTGACCCAGCTGTCTATATAAAGAAGAACACAAATCTTGTACATGGCCTGAAGTTCTTTTTTTTGTGAAATTTTCTAACATTAGCTTGAAGTTATTAAAAAGAAAATTAGCATGCAACTTTCGTTGTCTGTGACTGACTTGTGAGTGATGTTCCTCTTGATTGATTTAAACCACTTCATTTTCAGTAAGCACCTCTAATACTTGAAGGACCTCATTGAACCAGTTTAGATTATACTTTGCCTCATTTGTACTCACTGCAGCTAATGGGTTGAAAAAAAATCTACTTTATGTCACATGCCAAAACACACAAGTATCAGAGAGATTTCTCAGAATGCCTCTCCTTTTCAGCTCCTTTGGGATCACTCTGGATAACCTTTTGGGTTACAGTGGGCTTGATTCTGCTGTCACTTGCACCAGAGGTCTAATCAGAAGTAATTAAATGGAAGTCACCAGAGCTCTTTCATGGCAATCCCAGTAGAACTGAGTCTGTAATTAAACTTGCAAATTTTTACAGAGAAGTACTGCCTTCACACAGGTGTGCTGGACTGAGCAGACACACTGATGCCTTGTAAACAGTTTCACCTCAGTGCTGCAGACTGTCCCAGTGTGGGAAGCAGATGCATTCCTGATTTATGGAGCTGCTGTGTCAATGGTTCTGACTGCAGTCACTTCCACAGAGCTAAGCCAGATGACCACTGTGAGGGGACTCACCCCTGAAGGGCCCACAAAAACAAACTGCAACCTGTGCAACACAGGAATAAATCATGAGAAACCCACACTAAGTCACCAGAGTTAATGGCGTAAAATCCACACATTTAGGTAAAGACCCACGGCCGAAGTATTTAATCGTTAAATATATTTACATTATTAAAGATATGATTTGGTTACGGTATCCATCAGAGAAAGAGCATACATTTTGAGAAAAAAAACATCTATATACTGGAAAGCATCCAGATGCTTTCTGGACTAGGCAGTTTTATGGGTAACAGACAAAAGCTCACCTCTGTCTCCTTCAGAGTTATTATATTTTTATTCTTATCTAACATACTCCATACTCCTTTATATCCTTCATGCTGCATAGCAGGCTTTTAACTGTTCTAAAAATAACAGTCATTAAAGGAGGCACAGAGATGTTCCAGTCTCTTTGCTGAATGTGAATTCATACCAGCTCTGTCAAGGAAGGTTGGCCACAAACCTGTCTGCAGCAGGTGTGAGGCTGAGCTCCTTTTTGGAGAATTAGTCTCATCTATCATATAAATTTGTTTTGGGTTAACCGGTACGTTGCTCACAGCAAAAGAAATTGAGAAGCCTCCCACCCAGTGCAGGAGAAGTTTAAAGTATTGGTCAGTAAAGTGAAATGATTCTGCAGAGATATCTGTGGAGATAAATCGCCCACTTATCTACCTTAATTTGTAAGACACATCAGGTGTCATCCAAGACAGTATTCCTAAGGGACTAAGTCACCTTCATAATCATCACAGAGGTGAGATTGTTGGGCAAACACTAAATCAAAACAAAAATAATTTTCTTCAGGGAACATAATTTGTGTGACTCAGAAGTCCAACAAACAAAGGCTTAACAAATTCAGTATCTATTGTTTATTTCCCTATGCATATTTGTATCTGCATACATGGCTTTTAAGGAAAAACACACTTAATATGGTTATGATGATAGCAACACTATTCTCTGTGTTCCTTCTTTTTTCTTAAGCAATTCCAGAGAAGAAATTAGGTATTGATTCTCCCCCTACCTATATCATCTTTTCTCTTTAATAGATTCATGGCTTTCAGGCTTTAGTTCCACAAACCAGTAGGCAGCACCTAAGCAAGATTCACTTTTCTGAAAGGAGCCCTGATTGCTATTAATTCTTCTGCCTTTTTTTTTTTCTCAAAGTGTTGTTGAAGTGCCTTTCTAGAGAAGTTAAGAATTAAACATTTTCAAGTTTCACAGAACAATGCCAAGAGAGGTTCTCCTTCACATTCACACCAGATCAATCCTGATGCCAAAATAGTCTCTTACAAGTTGGGCAACTAATTTCAAATTTCCAGTCCCAGCTGACACTTAATATCCTGCACAGAGAAGAGCAGTTCCAAGATGCTTGACAAAAAGGTTCAAGCCTCCAAGGTGAATTCAAGAGATTTGGAGCACGAAGCTTTTCCATCCACACCACAAGAGTGCTCCAACTGCTGGATGGTTCCTCACCATCCTCTCCCAAACTGGAGTTCCTCTCCAGCCCAAACAGGAACACACACGTGTTAGAGTGGCAATCCCTTGTACTCCTCCCCTGTTCAATGAATTCCTTCAGAGGAGTTGCTGTCACTTTGCTGATGCCTCACACCAAAGTGCCACCAGCTGCAGGAGTGTCCAGCTGAAACTGAAAGCTCAGAACCAGCCAGAGGTGTGCAAGCCAAGAGGCAACAAACAATCTTGTTTGCCACAATTTTACCTATGATAAGCATTAACCGCAAGACTTTCAGCTGTTCTATCAGGAAGTCCTGTCCTGCAAAATGAATTCCATGTGAAAAAAGGCATTTGCTGTTAAGTTCTCCAGTTTACCTCAGCCTCAAGTCAGCTTCAATGGAGATGGGCTGATTTATGTCAGCTAAAGATCTGCCCTTGCTTCCATTCAAAAAAGACAAAACAGACTCTTCTTCTGATCAAGAAGTGAAATTTTATAATTCACTTAATGAGGAAGAGCTAATGTCCATAGAGACACTAGTGTTTAATATCAGATGTGTCAATCAAAATCTATTAATGTCGAGTCGCTAATTTGATTTGTGTAATACTGTAACAAAGATTCATATAATTTATCCTTGAGGGATAATCGTTGGGTATTAAATTAACCTAGTGGATGTTTGTCCTGTTTTCCAGCTAAAAAGAAATGTGTTCACAATAGTTTAGCATTACAGGGCAAAGCCAGTGAGTATAGAAAGAGAAGAATGTTTTAACATTAATGTTTGCTCTAGTCATGTGTCATTTAAACTTTTCATATCTTCCTCAGCTCTTTATAGAATATCTTAAAATATGCATTCCTGGCAAGGTTAATTTCAAGAGTCAACCAACAAGGGCTGTGCTTTAAAGAAAACAAGGCACTTAATAGACCATTCTGATCAATGAATTCTAAGGTTGTCTACATTTTGGGTCTCATCTGCAACCAGGCTCACACTTCAGGAAACTGCAAGATGACTGTTCCATCAGAATTATACTGTTGTCTCTGCTGTTCTGTTCTACACTAAACACTTGAGAATCACTCTAAATCTCTATTCAGTATAACAATAAAACACATTGAAAATTAGCTGATTAGTTTGACAAGCAAGTATACCAACCATAGACTTAGGTTTTATAGCTACAGTGAAGTTTTGTATTTGGGACAAAATGTAGGGAAATGAGAACTGAAAAAACAGCCCTCCTTCATGTAGCTGTATAAATTTACATGTGCCTACTTTTAGGCTTTGGAAAAATAGTATGTATGCAAGAGTAACTTTTGGGTTTACACAGAAGAGTAGTGCCCAGACTATGCTTCACTGTGCCTGATAAAAGCCAGACTCAGTGAGCTAATACCACTTTGAGCTGATCTCCAACAAACCATCCTATGGCATCAGCTGAATGAAATTCCTAGTTGCTAGATTATTTCCTTTAGCAAAGCGTGCTTCAAAAATTACCACAGCTCATATTTATCATTTAGGGACTACATTGTACAAAGTCTGCACCAAGTGTCTTTGCACTCCCTGATTTAAGTGGGACACTCCCCAGGAGAAAAAGCACTAATTTACAGCAGTTATGGCAGCACAGGGCCCACAGAAATGCTACAGTTTACATTTGTTTTAGCCACAATGGTTATTTTTATTACAGCTAACATAAAAATCCCCCTTCTCATTCATATTTGTCACTATTTTGTTTTTATGTAAAATAATAATCATTATAATAATAGTAATTCCAGATGTTCATGTAAAGGCAGCTCATTAAATCACAGTTGTGCACTCTTCCATGCTGTAATTCGCTCAGATAAATTCCCCTTTTCTTTAAGCAGGTAATAAATACATAAAGCTTTTCTATCTATATATCTTTTAATCGACTGCAGTCATTTAACCTAGACCCTCTAACCAAATTAATAATAGAAAACGTGTCATAACAATTCCTTACCACAGGATGAATTATCATTATTGTTTTGGCATTAAAAATCCTTTCTGCTACCTCAAATTACCCTTCTTTTCAACAGTGCACAATACATGAATCGCTTCCCTAATCCTGCATGTTACTAAAAATCACATCCCAGTACAATAGAGCCATCTGACAAGCTACTTTCTGACAGCATGTTAAACTATTGTGGTGGTGAATTCCCAGAGACCCTCTGGATCTGTTTCATTAATAAAAGTTGCAAGTGAAAGCCGAAGGAGGAACTGCTCACAGCCTGTGAGAATCCACCCCAAGGCTGAACTTCACATCCCAGCTCTTCCCACCATCCTCAGTGCCATGGAAACAGCTTCCCTTGTGCCAGGGAGGTGTTAAGCAGACAAACATCGTTAGAGCTCCAGCTATACTCCTTTTGAAACCTAAAAATTTAAACATCTGGGTTGTTTTTTACAGCTGGGGGCAATTACAGCGCCGCTTCCAAACACCACAAATGAGTGTCTATCCATAGAATTATAAATACACAGGCTCTGATCCTCGGCTCCCTGTTAAATTAGTCACATTTGACAATGTCAGGCGAGTCATACTGGATTTACAGCACCTGAGAACCCAGCCTTCCAACCTGCAACCATTCATAAAAGGATGGGTGATCTGTAGAGCAAGCGTAGAGTTGAACAAGGGTGAATTACAATTTTCAATGTTGATTTTTGTCCTGATACTCACACCCTCCATGTCTTCGAGCTAGTTTGTTTCTGATTTTTTTTTCCTTGCAGCAACCTCATAAAACATATTTTCTTCCCTGAGACTCAAGGAGCAGGACTTAGGGCCTGCATCAAAAAATCTGCGCATTCAAAGATCTGCAACACACTAGAATTAGTGTTGCCAAGTCTGTTTCAATTACTATTGTTTTTGAAAAGACAGTAAACCATCTGCCCCCTTTATGGTCTTCTAATCAGAATCAACTTGTGCTTTTAGCAGACAAGTATTTAAGCGACTTTTTATTGCAACAAACCAGCATTCATCAAAAGTGGTGTATTTTTAACACTAATTCTAATTATAACAAGCAGTGCATTTTGTGTGCTTTCCAATTATGCATGAGAAAAGTCAGTGTAAGTGTCCTCTCTTATCATAATTATCTGTTTCTAATTTCAATTTTGGCTATGACTTTGCACTCAGTGATGTAAATGTAAATGTTCCTGTCAGATAAAGATTAATTTGATTTAAGCCCTCTTTGTTCTAATTATATATTCTATTTCTGCTCACCATGCAAGTTTCATTTGAAGGCACATCTGTATTTTATCACAACAATGAAGAAATTCTTTGGTATTTAAAAAGGTAACTACAGGATTTCAGCTAGTCCTGTCAGGCACTGTTATGACAGCGTACGCTAGGACTGTGCCAAATGAATTAATATTTTAGATGACTAA
The DNA here is from genome assembly GCA_013397195.1 of Hylia prasina. Classification (NCBI taxonomy): domain Eukaryota; kingdom Metazoa; phylum Chordata; class Aves; order Passeriformes; family Sylviidae; genus Hylia; species Hylia prasina. Next base: position 689,296 of record VYXD01013448.1, on the reverse strand, counting down.
TGCATGAATTACTGTAATTATTACTTGACTATTAAAGTATGTGAACTTCTATCAAATGAAATAAAACTTGTTGCCCTAATTGCTCTCTGTACTCCTAAGGAAACATGACCTTTATGGGCTTTGAACCTGAACCTGAAAATACTGAATGGTACCTCAGAGTCAGAAAGGGAGATTTAACAAGGACAGAAAAATCATTTTATCTCTGACATGGAACATATCTCCTTGATATTTTCCTGTCTGGAAGCCAAGGTCTTAGGAATAGTCTAGAGAGATTTCTATCATTCAGCACATCCATGCTGTGTGGACATCCCAGTAGGAAGGTAACAGAAATAGTGAGTGGGTAATTTTGCTGTATTAGTCCACACTTACAAGCACCTAAAACTATTTAAATACTGGGTTTTGTGAGGCCTGCACTAAGGGAACACTTCAAAACCACAAACTAGTCCTGGGTTTGATGGAAATGGGATGTGATCCACTGGTCCTGTCTTCTTACAAAGCTCTTCTGCAGGCAGCAGCAGAATATGTGTTGGCAGAGGTGATCCCAGTATTGCCAAAGCCCACCATGTCTAGCCTGGCTTGTGTTCACACCCTACAATGACACGAATTTCCACCAAAGCCATCACAAGTGAGGGCTAGCTGGCTGCAGTCAGGTCTCTAGGCACAGCTCAGAGAGGTTTCTAACATAAACTGAGCTCAGATTTCAGTGCTAACACTTACAGGGCTGGTAAACACTTCTACCCCACTGCTTTCACAAAACTTCGAGCAGCTTTAACAGTATTCAACAGCTTCACTAACATTTGGGTGATACTGCCCCATGCAATCAAAGCCTCTATACCAAGAACACAACCACCTACACGAACCTTTCCTTTTCTAAGGAGTTTTATTAAAAGGACTTGAAGACTTTGAAGGATTCACTGAAGCATGCACATGTGGCAGTTCCTGCTCTGCAGTTGCAGAAGTTTGGTTTTCCATGCAGTCTGTTTGTAGCTCATTCTCCAACTTGCTCTCTCCTCTCAGAACTCATTTCCCTCCCCTCTCCACAGAAGGGCTGTGCACACCTCTCCGCTGTACAACTCACAAAGAACAGATGACTGCACATAATTTTAAAAATACAACATTCCTAGGATTCATTAGAAAGCTAAAATATAAAATATTTTTAGCTAAATACTAAAAACCGTATTTAAAAATGCTTCTGGCAATTTTACAGTCACAGTCAAGACTCAACAATCCTGTTATCCAACAGCTCAGTGGTGCAACATCTCTTTGAACAGTTTTCTCCTGACATTTCTGTCCACTTCAAGGGGCAACCACTCAGATAAACAATCTAACAACTTGAGAGATTGAGATTTAGACACTTACCACTCACTGACATTTAGACTTCCCACTTGATCTGTGCCAACTGCTGTCTTAGATGGTGACTTCTGAGCATGTCACAGCTGCAAATTGGCACATAAGTACTTCTGACTGGCTACTGTCTTCAGAATATATTTACAGCATCTTCTGGCTATTCTATGGCATAGAGAAAAACTAAGACTAGAAGTGTTTTTATAAAACGTCTCACCACTTCACACTATTTCATTTAAAAATGAAAGAGAGGACGCACACCAAAGTATTGTTTGAGTTGGTGCTGTATTTCAATTGTTTTCATTTATAAAAATATTGCTGTTTTACTTGCCAAAACAAAAATATACTGCTGCAATGTTGCTGTGATCTCGGCACAGTATTTCCGGACAGGGGGTGACCTTCTGTACCTTTTATCTGGAGGAATTTGGCCCAGAGAAGCAGAAATCAAACAACATGTGATTCAGAGCTGCTGCAGAACCCGTCACCTCTCATCAGCTCGTGATTTAGTGTAACCTGAACAGGGACAGCCCTGTTATTTTGTATAGGAACCAACATGACATTATCCAGAGCCAGGAGGTCATTGGTTTAAATCTCAGCTAATCTGATGTGTCAGACCAAAGGCTCAGATTAGGCAGCTGGAGAAAATGGAAACATTCCCCTGCAATTTAATATCATAATTAACTACGGACAAAGGATACAACTACTTCAAAAGAAATAAAGCTTTAACAAGAAAAGATAATGGGTCAAATCCACTGTTGGCATAAACTGCCAGAACTGTGTTCATCTCACAGATCTCTGTCAGCTTTCACTTGTGGCAAATTAGGCTACAATTAATGAATTTCAGTGATCAAACTCCAATTAATTGTTCATTGCTGCAGTAATCCAGCTGGAGATGTGTGTGTGTGTGCAAACACTTTACAATATCACTGCAGCAGTACTTCTGTTATCAAACAACAACAGGCAGTAAAGAGGCACTGCAGCAACAGTTTGTAATAGACAAATTTACCTATTAATTTTGATCTAGCTAATATTTTAAAAACAGTCAGATACTTATTGCTAACAGAAAAATATTCTGCATACAGGGGAGAGAGAAAGGATATGGACTGTAAAGTTTTAACTAAAAGTCAAAATACCCCTAATAAATTAATGACTTTTATTGAAATGGGCTGGACTGCATCCATCTGCAGATGAATATTGGCTGTATGTGCTTTCCTGGAGAGAATGCAATAAAGTGATTGAAGTGGTGATAAAAAGGAACACATTAGTAAAAATGTCCACCATAACTTTATAATGTACATTTTTACACTGAAATAGCTCTGAAACATTATAAACATCATTAAAAAGTGAGCAGTGGGACCAGCTTCAGGAGACTTGCTGCCTTCTACTGCAGACCTGATTAGCTGAGCTCTCTCCTGATCAGAATGGCCATTAGCTGTTAGAAAATACATTATTTGGAAACAAGGTCTTGATTTAGGAAGGCATTCAAACACAGGCTTAAGTGCTCTTTCCAACAAATATGAATTTTACATTAGGACCTTGATTTGGCAAATACTTACAGACTTTCAACAAAAACACAGTTCACTTGACTTCAATTCAACAGCTTGAATACTCCAAGGTAAGCTTTTATGACAAATGTTTGATTGGAGAGGGGGATAACACACATTTTTTCATCTTGGAAATGTTTGGGCTTTGAGGACATGAGCAGATAAATAATAATTGAAACTTTAGCAAACGCTAAAGTCAGTTTGTATGAAAAGATAAACTCTGGTGTTCCCCTTAAAGCCATAACTCAACAGCCCCTTCTGTTCAGGGGAGAACCTCTGGACCGATGCAAATGTAATGGGAAGAACACTGGCATGCTGCCCCTACTTCCTAAATGTATTTTGAGAGGGAAGAAAAACACACAACAAAAGTATCTGGGACTGAGGAAGGTTGATTGCTGCTGAATGACCTTAAATGCCTCTCCCTAATGCTACAGCCTTGCCCCCTGCTCTGAACTACTGAGTTACCTCTTAAATTCATTCTTATTATTTGCAGCAGCAGTCTCCTCTCTCAATTTATAACCACGCTTAAAATTTACCCCATAGTGTGTAATTTTCTGTGCAAAAAACATGGACTACAAAGGAACCACAGAGCTAAAACAACTAGTGAAATAGCTTCTACTCATAGTTTCTCCTGGAGAATTTAAAATACTGTCACCCTAAAGCGTCTCTTTAAAATAAAACAGAAGTAAACAATATTTTCCATAACTTCTGCACACAAAGAAATATAATTAAAAATGCACAGTATGAAAACTGCGGAAACTAATGAATCCCATCATACTCTTATTTAGTAAATTCTTATTACCCCAGGAGCAAAAAGCTAAATCTCCACCACCTCCCCGATGTCAGCCAAGCAAGATGGCAGAGCTGCCCATTCCCTGAACTACCTTTTGTGGATTAATGAAAAAAGGGAGACTGTGCTTCCCAGGTAAATGTGTGACAGGACAATTGTTCTTGAGATGAATGATATTAACTGCAGCACAAGGCAAGGAAGAAAAAGTGGATTTTAATGCTGTTGAAAATTATGGCCTTAAGAAATGCAGTGGATGACTAAAAGTCCTCTATTCAATGAAGAAATCATTGAGAAGTTCTTGGCAGGATGTCAAAAACTGCATTTAAGAGGACAATTAAAACAGTATAATGCAAACGCTATAATTAGAACCATATCTGGTTGAGCAACATACTATTTGTCTTCCAGGCTGTTAGAAGAAAAAATCCCCATGAACTGCTGCCAGTATTTATTGGGGTATTTACTAAATGATACAGATTTGGCCAGAAGATGAATTTTGTTACCATAAAGATTAAGTGAAAAATTGCATCCACCTTTGTACCTCAAAAGATTCTTCTGTGATACTCATTTACCTCCCACAAGTAACTTGACTCACAAACCCATATGTTTATGTTATTTTACAGGGACAATGACCAAGTCCCCCTTCCAATTATGCAAACTCAGTCCTGCTCCCACTAAGGTGTCAGAGTTCTGTGCAGTTTAAGCCAGCACAGCTTAATTTGCACCAGTTGAGAAACAGCCCGGAATTTAAAGCAGAACATGGGAAACCTGCCAGAAGTGCTACAGGGGAGCCCAAATTTCATCTACACACAACAAAATAGGGCATCCCTATCATGCATCATGATGCAGACACCTTGGAAGTAGTAAAATGGTAAGAATTTGTCTCAAAAATAAAGTTCTCACTTCCCAGTTAGCGAAAACAAACATTAAACGGCATTTCCACGATACAGGAAGACATATGAGGAGAACATTTAAACCCAAATGCCAGCTACTTTCATGACAAACCTCTCTCTTTGGGCAACAGTGAAGGCCAGATTCAGCACAGCCCTGAGGAGGGAACCAGGTGGCTGAGCCAGTGATGAAGTCAGGGGCTCCCAAAGGTGAGCAGGGAGGACCTTCCACCTGCTCCACGTGGGGTGACACCAGAGGGGCTGGTGCTGACAGGGAGCAGGCAGAATCATCTCATTTCCATTCCCTGATGGAAATGAGATGATTCTTCTCTCACATCCAGCCCTGGCAGAGCCACAGGGATCTGCCAAGGGTGGCACTCCCATTATTGCCAGGCCAGATCAGTTCCACGCTGCCACGTGGGAAGTACCTACCACGAGCCATTGAAGCTCCATGTGCTCTGGGGCATGACTAATAAGGGACTTCAAAGCTTTGAAAAAGCTGAATTCTTTGACAATTACCCAAACCAAATTTCAGAATCTTTTGAAGATGGTTTGTCTCCACTCAGGGGCTCTGTTTTACGAGGCACTGGGAGAAGCTGCAATTGTTAAACCTCATTTTATCATGCAGCAATTTTACAGTGTGCTTTCCTTTCTTAGTGCTCTTGTTCCAAGCCCAGAGGTTTGGGATCCCAATGTGCTGGATATCTGACATGGGGAGAACACGAGAAACCACATGGAAACCATAAGGAGAGTCTAGTTTTCCATGCTGGGTCTGAGAATCCTGTAATTCAGATGCACTTGCCTTGTGTTCCATACTGCCTCTTGGTGGAAAAATGCTGTTATACATGGTAAAGTTTAGTTGTTCAGAGAAGCTTTGGATCTGGTTTTTCAGGACAGTTTCTCTGAATTTAAAACAAAATCTCATGGAGGATCTCCTAATAGGGGGTTTTATTTCCTGTGGGAACACTTCTGTGGAGGAAGAGGCAGGGGAATACATAAGAATGAGATGTGAATTCCAGTGGTACAAATAATCATAATGTTCAGCACAGTGATTATACTGAGCACAATGCCAACTCCAGCAGAGAAAACCCACACATATGCATTTCTCCCACTGAAGAAAAACTAAGTGTAACATTGAGACTTAATCCTTGATGGTTTTCCTCTTTCTCCTACACTCTGGACTGCATAAATTCTACAGCATATTCTGCTTCTCTTTATGAGTCCTGGTTAGTCTAGGTGAGATAGAGGGATTTTTTTTTTTCTAAGCCCAAGAAATCAGATGCTGCTCTCAGCAGTAAAACATCACAGAATTAATTGAGAGTCTATTAGGAATACATCCCCATAATAAAGAGTGCTGCCCTACCACTCTGCAAAGAAAGCAAGCAACAAATTTCACAGTTACTGTAACCATCAAACTAAATAATAAGTCTATTATCTTCAGCAATGTATTGCCATATACACATGAAATATAATAGGTATTAGCACAATACTTCTTTCGGTACATGACAGATGACTTCAGATTATTTCGGCATTATTGAGATCCCTGGAACATGGTATCAGTTATAAAAGAAAAAATATAGCCCAAATTTGTAAAGGTCAGCAAGTAATTGTTAACCTTGGAAGGGAAAGAAATCAGTACTTTTACTGACAGCACTCAGAGCCTCTTGTAAATCATATTCATATTCATATACTTAAGCATTAATTTACATAGTTAATTTTTGACAGGTTGACAACTGCAGTCCTTCTATCCTCTTGGTGTAAAGTAAGAAGTCAATTGTTATTCAGTGTATCAGTTACAGTGGTAGTGCCACTAACTGTATTTTATATAATGTGCTATCTGCAGAAAAGCAGATAAGAATTTGATTTAACATCCAATTAAAAGCCGTCATTGAAAAATTACTTCAAATAAGCCTTTTATTTTCTTTAATCAGTCCTCAATTCAAGCCTTCCTCGGACCTACTGAACCAAGCATCAGGACTCATGAATTTTGATTAAAAAATTTGAGCCCATTTCTAACTTAAGCAGATTTTTTTTGTTGCACTGTTTGATAGAAATTTAATAAATCTATGAATCCTTGCCAGCGTCATTTATCATCTTTTTTTCTGCAAGACTGGCCTATTATGCCTCGGCAGTAAATTATGAGGAAGCCAGCAAACCAAAACTTTTCAGTCCGATACTGAAGAAGAGATATAATCACTTGCATTGAACCATATAATTATAGTAGAATATGAATCTCTGAAACATTAGGTCCTGTTTTGAATATGTAATGCCCATGCTTTGAGAGCCTACAAAGATTTCTAGCTGATCTAATATAGCTCAGTTTAGCATCATATTGAACAATTTGCTGTTAATGAAAATGACAGCAAAAGCCATAAACAACAAGCTGGGAGACTCAGTAAGAAGCGTTAGGGAAATTTCCCTGTCTTTGGAATAACAAACCAGGAAATCAAATAGTCACCTTTTAGGGGCCCAAGTCAAACACTTCTAAGTGATCACAAAGAGCTTAACCTGGGGCCATGTCACCAAAGATTTGCTGGTTTAGGCCACAAAGTTGGGATGTGGCTGAGCCTCCCCACCTTCCCTAGAGAGTTGTAGGAACAGAGAGGCTCCTCTAGGGAAGAATTTTGGTAAGGAGTTGAATTAGCTGCTCCAGTTCACGCTGCAGAGATGCCCATCTCTGCTGATACTGATCTATGGGAGCAAAGGAGACTCTTCCTAATTTAGCCCCTAAATTAGGGGGTAGGGATCAGCAGTGCAAACGCCTCACCCCAGCTGCCCCCAGGTTGTGTTGGGATCCCTGCATCCACAGTGAAGGACACCTTGCCCAAGGAATACAACAAATCCATGTATGCACACCTGAACAGAGATACAAGACAGGAGAGAAACTGTGCTTAGGAAGAACATCCAAACCAGGTTTTCCATTATTTTTGAACGGAGGTCCTTTCTTTGTCCAAAGCATTTTTTTTTTTTCCCAGAACAAGTTGTTCCCTAAGCTGTGGAAATGCCAAGGGCTGGGTTTGTGCCCACAGTCCTTGCTCAGAACAGCCCAGCCTTGCACACTAAGGCTGGGCAGACAGGGCCATGCACTACCCCTGGCTAACACTAAACATCTGCTACCAAAGACATCACACAACTGCTCCAGGCCGTGAGGCTTTCCAGAGGAAAATTAACCAAAAAGAACTTTAATTTCTTCAGCCATCAAAAAAAGGTTGGCTTAGGTCCATTTTGGATCTTACCTAAACTAGTTCTTCCATCATCGCTTGGAAACAGTATTCTCAGACTACCATAAGACTAACTTTGTAAAAGAATCTCACTTGTCCAGGCTTAAAGGTTTTTTCCTAATATGAAAATAACCTGGGCTCTAGTTTGGCTGACGCAATGAAACTCACTGTGTCAGAAATGCTGTTCTCTGCTGTAAGGCAACATCAGTTTCTTATTTTACTTTCAAACCACATTGGAACTTCTGTGTGAGAGTCTGATGATATAAAGTATTCATTCAAAAAAAAAAAAAAGAAAAAGTCACAAAAAAGAAAGGTTAGGCTGAGCTGTAAGAAAATTAAGTACCAATGCACAAACAAGGATAGATATTCAAAGAGGGAAAACAGAATTTTAAATGAAAAAGCCTGTCAAGTATTCAAGAATTAATTAAGAATAGATCTAAAGTACATGAATATTCTACTTGAGTGGCTGTAGTATCATCAAACTTTTGCTAATAAAGCAGCCATTTCTTCTGACACTATCTCCTAAAGATTGATATTTCTTACATTATAGCTGCTCTACCACTTCTTAATTGAAGAGATATTTTGTGATCCTGCAGTTAGGAACGTGAAAATATGTGTTATTTCAGTACTGCCCTGTAACATAAAAGACACTGATAAAATTCATTATAGCCCAGAGATTCTTCAGACCACTGAGTTGTAGGAGAACCAAAAGGTCCCCATACAAAGCTGGTTTCACAAATTTGTATTATGACCTCTTTGCATTCACACGTCAGACTCCTGAACAGAAGACACTTAGGTGGGAGGTTGGTTTGTAAATATATTGCTTATTGCAGGCAACCAAGTAAATCTTTGCAAATTCAGCTGGTGCGTGGACACTGAGGGTAACCAGACCCAACCTATCTTAATGGGACTCCTGACACAAATCACCCCAGCTACCAGGCTATTTATTTTACAGAACTTTCTGATCCCTCTCCATCAGAGAGAGCTAGACACAACCACACAGCCTTGGAGTATGTTTTAGGAAAACAGTCCAACAGTTCCAGATTTCACAAATACCTGTGCAGGAAAGCATGCAAGTATCTGGCTAGCAGAAAGCTGCCAATCAGCTCTGCAGTTTTAAGTATTCTAAAAGCTTCTTAAAGTAAAAATAATGTGAATTGCCTTTCCTCTGATCCACAGCAGAGAATTTTTTTTTTTTTTTTTAGCTTTTAATAAGCTTGGTAAACGAAGTGTAACCATACCTGCTAAATTACCTAACTGATGATCTCCTGGCATGGAGAAGCATTTCTAACACAAACAAAACTGCCCATTGTGGGACATTCTGCATTAGGCTCAGAGGAGCGCAGGGAGTAGAGTTTCCTGCCCTGATTTTGATGCTCTCTACAGGAATTGCCCTCTGGCCCCTTGGCAGGAACTCCATGACCCAGCTGAGCTTTCTACTGAATAGCTCAGCAGGGTGCAGGAGCCAGTTGCAGGGCTTCACATGGTGCAGAAACCTGTGGAGATTTTCTCCTGAACAGCACCTCAGCCATTTTGAAACATCTGCAATAGCTACTATTCAGGGGATGGAGAGAGTGGGGAAGAAATTCTCCAGCTGTTATGTCTCTGCTGAATTTTTCTTTATTCCCATCTACTGCCCTCGTGATGATTTCGAAGGACACCAAATGGTTTCCATTATTTAGAATGAAATAACATCTGCTCAACAAATATTGTTACTCCTTGGGAAGCACCTCATTCAAGCAGCAGCTCTCTTTACAACATTACAACACATTTTGTTTTATATTGTATTTAGAAGACACGATCTCACAGACGCACCAGAGAAAGGAAGGGGGGAAAGCAGAAATAGCTGCAAACAAAAAAAAAATGAAGATGGTGTTTGTAGAAAAGATCTTGTTCTGTAATTGAAGGGAGTGGATAGACCATGTCCCCCACTTGTAGGGTAACTCAAGAGGAAAAATGACCTCTCTTCTCTGCACCAGCTCATACACAAGGGGGAAAACTGTCACAGGGAGGTGACCATGCTGAGAGAGGCTATGTGAACAGATGGACATGAGGTCAGTACCATGGAATAAGTCCAAAGAGATCAGTTTGGGGTTTTATTTAGACTTGAACTGAAGGCTACAGAAGAGAAATGGAAGCTACTGAGACTCAGTTTCTTTGAGCAGAAAAAGAAATCAGCTCAGAGCACTGAATTGTAAATATCGGACTGCACTGATGGAAAGGCTGCTACTGAAATCAAAACGTCCTTTTGGGCTGCTGTGTCTTTCACAACACTTTATGTTAGAGCAGGCTAGCTCAATAATCCAAAAACTGGGTGGCAGTTACCATAGAACCTTGGGTGCTGACAAACCAGAACCCAGATACTTGCTGGATTTCACCCCATGACCGGGTCAAACACACGAATCTATCTTGGCAGTTTAATTAAAATTATAAAAATCATATGAGGATATATATGCCTGCCTACATGTGGACAGCTAGACCTATTTATTCTAATTTTGCTACTACCAGCATCATTTGGATGAGGAATTGAGGAAAGAAATAAGATTATGTGAAAGAATAATCCAACATTAAACTGATCTAGAGGCATACTTTTTAGCTTTGTAATTTCTTTTTGTTTAGGGGACAAGTGAATTTAGCACTAACACCAACATTTCAATTTACTGAAGCTCCACTAATCCTGCAGTTCCTCAGCACCTGTCAAAAGGGCACTGAAGACTTCCCAGGACCTGCCTGTGGAGATGCAGTCATCAAATTACAAGAAAAAGCACAGACATCTGCACAGATGACCTCAGAAGAGATCTTTGTAACAGATAAACCCAGGAGTTATTTATTGTACTTCTGGTGAATAACTATTTGACCAGATTTAGGGTAATTTTTGGATTACCGATAACATCTAGCTAATGCTTATACATATAATTTCTGTGTGATCTCAAGTTGTATCATTTGTACATATTTGTACAGTCATTACAAAGCTGGTGTGTTTAATGTTATCTACACCTGCACGTAATGTGCCAGATGACGTAACCTGTAGTACAGACATCGAGACATTGAAAGGTCTGTTTCCACAGCCATTAAAACTGTTTAGAGGCACATAAAGCAATATAGTCAGATTGTTAAAAAGAAGTCTTTCAAAGTTTATGTTTTTTAAATGTTGATTCTATAACACTCTGCCAGCTCTTACAGATCTGGATTACTGAACAGGGGAACACTAAGTTTTTCGCTTGCTAATTCATAGTGTTTACAGCCTCAAAAGAAAAGCAGAAGACATTCTCAGCTGTTTGTAAACCACAAAATTCCTAACAGAGAGTTCAAAAGTCGTATCTTTAACAGTCACCTCTAGCTCTTGTTTTGTTGGCCCATCTAACTTCTTTTTTGAGGGAGGTAAAACGCCTCAGATGCCATATGAATTTTTAAAATAATACCTCAAAAATGTGGATTTTACATTTCTGCTAGCATTTCACAGCAACATTTTACTTCAGAATACATTAGAGCGTATCTGCAGATTACATTATTTTACCACTAGACCTGCTTTTAGAGGAACAGCTCAAAAATAACGTGTTTAAGGACAGCTTACTGCAAAGGAAGGAACTTGGCCCTGTGAACACAGAACAAATTAGGCTGTTGGTAACCTCAAAGTCAACACCTGAAGCAGCTCGTTGGCTGCTGGTATCAGGAAGGGATGTGCCTCTCTGGGCTCCAGCCTCTCCTCGTGTAATGCATCCAGCAGCAGAGGGAACCTCATTAACAGCAAAACCTGGGGATGCTGTTGCCAAAGTTCATCCTGCCTGCGCCAGGACACAGCCTTTAAGCTGAGCACTGAAGATTTTTCATGGCCAATGAGCGTTTCAGGAGAAGACAAAACAGAAGAAACAATAACTGAAGCGAGGGCAGGAAACACAAAAGCCCCACGGAGCAGCAGGAGCAGCAGAGGTACCAACAGACTGACGTTCAACTCCCCAAGCCATTCAAATTAATGAGCTCTAGAAATGTGGGGTCCCACTGTATTAATGCCCATCCCATAATGTGCCTCCTCCCCCAGTAAATAGAAGATTCAGGATGCCTGGGGTATAGACAGTCTCTTACTGAAGATAATGGGCCCAAACTGATTTTAGACACAGGTCCCTTTCCCTGGAGACAGTTCCTAATGATCTTTGGTGTTACAAAGGCATGACAAAAATATAAAGCAGTCACATTAGCCCAGACAGATCTTTTACAATTACCTTGACTCCTGAAAACAGCCCGTCATATCTTCCTCACAAATTTGTATTTTTCTCTGTTTGCACTTACATAGCTTTGGTTCACTGTACTACAAATGGTATATACATTTATTTTTCATGGGCACACCAAAATGCCTTACATAAAAGAGCCAAATGTTTCTCAAAGGCTGTTCTAAACTTTACTTTTCTTCCCTAATAGTTATTTGTACTGTATTTTAGCAAATTTTACTACAGGAAATTGCTAATATTACAAATGCAAATTAAAATGGATGTGGATTTTTTTTTTTCTTTTTCTAATACAGGTTCCAATCTGATATTTACTCATGCTCTAATGTCTAGAAAGGCTTTCTTTCCTCTTTGCACTTGTCTCCAGTGCAAGTAGGTGAGGGTCCGTCCCAAAACAAATTAGTATTTTGTTGGCCATATTGTCAAATTAAAACATTTCTTTATGCTTGCGAGGCAGAAAGCCACAGTTTCCAAACATTAATTACATTCACTGGTGGTAGTGAGTGCATACATACACACTGATATATTAAGAAGCTGTCAGCTTTCCAAAAACGCCTAGCAGCCCAAAAAAATCAAACATTTGTAATTTATAAAGAATGATTCCGAGTTTTAAGAAAATAAGAACTTTTTGTGTCGAAATGCATTTTAAAAATTAATAAAACCCCCTGATTTTCCTGACAAACTGTCCTGTTATGAGATGACATCTAGATTATTTTTACTTTTAACTCAATAACCAAACACTTGTGGTCCACAATGTGGATTTTTCTACCCAATTACAAAAAACCCACCCAAACCCATGAAGGAGAAGGTGAAAAAGAAGGACTTACCCTACACCCTAAAACCTCCAGCTTGCTTTGTATATATTACTATATACTAAAACATTAAACGCTAAGTTTTGCACCCTGTGATATGACACACTTCTATTCAAATTGCACACACATAATCCCAGTGCTGCCGCTCAGTTTTGGAAGCCTCTTCCACGGCCTCAGGTCAAATGTAGTGTTTTCTTGAGGATCAGTGCCTGTCAGCACAGAAACCTGAAATTCTCAGTGCCCAGGGTTCCAACAGCCTGGGACATTTGAGAAGCAGCAGGATTAAAACTTCCCTTTGGACAAAGGCAGGCAGTGTCAGGGTGTGCGAGGTGCCGGCGCAGGTGCGAGTGTGGCTGCCCTGGGGCAGTGCCCAGGGGGGCACCTGCCCAGGGCACCTGCCAGCTTCCCTCCTGCCCACGGGATCCTGGGACAGGTGGGGCACGCAGGGAATCCACAGGCAGCACCCACTGTGGGCTGCAGCTCTGCTGGGTTTGGGTGTTGCAGGCAAAACCCACCAGCAGCCAAGCAGCACCGACCACAGCCACACTGGTGTCTGCACAGGATTAATCACTGCAGCAATTAGTCTTGGCCTCTAATGACTGTTTGATTGTAGGGCAGATCTGGATTCCCTGCTCGAGCCTGATTGAGTCAAAAGCATTAATATCAACACAAAAAGATTTGGCTGTGTGTTTGTATATTTTGCTCTAATAACGCTCCAGGACAAACTCAGACGAACGACATCTGCAATATTTACAGTGACAAAGTGCTAGAGTAATGTGCCTCTCTCTGTGCTGAACAATTTGTACATATCTCATTAAAATGTACTTTTTTATTCTTCCCTCTTTACCTTAAACTGGTTCGTTTTCCTTGGTTTTGACCACTTTGTGGGAGAAAATGTCAAATTTCACAGTATCGAAACAGCCATTCTAGTTTAGGGGGTTTTTTTGTTTGTTTTTAAGACATCCTTAAGATGCATTACTCTGACACATTTTGTGGTCAAAAAAATGGTTTTGAAATTCACATGTTTAGAAGGATTAGACATTTCCATTTTATTTTGTTTATTCCTAAAACAGGCTACTTATAACAGCTACATTTGTCTCTAACAACACAAACTGGATATAAATTAATATAAGCAAATACTGTACCTACAGTTTGCTGTGATAACATACTCTATTACTGCATGCTTACACTTAAAATGTGGGAATATAGTGAAAATACATCTCCAATTTATTTCAAAACAGTGAGAGGAAAAATGATGTCCAGTGGAATCTAAACAAGCTCAAAAATAATTTAAAAAGCTATGGAGGGGAAACACACATGTCTGGTATTGCATGTCCAGCAAATATCATGAAATGGCTTTATTACTTGCCATCTGTTCTGCCATTTTCCCTTAGTGTTTATATACTTTTTATAAAAATTCTGCTTATATATAGGCAACAGATTAGTTTTTACAGGAATGAATCAAATATAATAGCAAAAGGTACTTTATTTTTATATGAAAGGTATGACCAGAAATACAGCGTAAGAAAGGTAGGGTTGTAAGACTGTTCTTGTCCATTGAATAATCCTTTTTATATGCCCAATAAATTGACCAAGGAAACTGAGCATGCCTCCAGCCAGGCAAAGTTTTACTATTCTCCCATGAAACATCCACCCACTCTGTTCCTGTTACATTTCTTCGCAGCTTCTGATTGCAGGAGAATATAAAAACTGTAACTAGGTAAGACTGAAATGAAGCAGGGATAGAGCAAAGCCATAAAAATCGGCATACAAACTTTCCCAAAGTCTGAAGGTGTTTGAACCCAAGATTTTGGCTCAAAACCATCCTTAATTTGAAGCAGCATCTGGCAGGCCAAATGCTCCGCGAAACGCTGGCACTATGAAAGATGAAGTTCCATAGGACACAGAATGCTGGAAGAAACACTTCCTTCACGGAGGAAGCCAGGTCACACAGGGAGGGCGAGGGCAGGGGAGCTGGGATTTGCAGCTGCACGGAGGGACGCAGCTCCCACCATCCCTGTGGTGCTCGCTCCAAAGGAGAACAGACCTCCTGGCCGGGTTCAGGCACTGCTTGCCCTCCCTGCTGATGCTCCTGTTCCAGCCTGTTCTTTCACGGACAGAGACAAAGGCAGGGACAGGGCTGCCAAGGACAGCCTCTGGCACTGATGTCAGTGTCACTGCACTGCTGACCCCGGCTCCTCCCAAGCCCAGAGCTGTGTCCTGAGCCAGCACAGCCCATCACAGCATCCCAGGAGTCTTTCCACACCTGCTTTGCAAAAGCGTTTCAGTTCCTAAGGATGCACAGGGATACAAGAAATTTCAAAGACACCTTGAGCCTGGTGGTCCCAGTGACTTGCAAAGTCCTGAGCGTTTCTGAAAACCTCTCTCAGCATTAACCACCTCTTCCACACACACACAAGCTTGGTCTTCTGGCCTCAAACTCATCATTTCCCACCCAAAACAGGTAGATGCTTTATCCTGGTGTTTCTGCATTTGGTATTAAATGATACTTAATTATAGTCACAAAAGCTATCTCTGTATTTTAACAGCTTGGATGGGGCTGAAAATAAGTGGCTTATTAGCTGCTGTGAGGAGCATTTCACAATAGGATCTGCATTTTTCTAGAACTCTGTAATTAAAGTATGCAGTAACGTGACCACAACGTTTTTAAACAGCTGGCACATGGAGCTGAAAAAATAATTAGTTTTCAATAAAAAAAAAGTTGCTTTTTATTACCCAGGCAAAGTTCTCCAGTGACTTTTAAGGATCTGCCAAGTGAAATTCAAACATGAAAATAGAGTCTCTATGCTGGCTGTTGTCCAAGCTGAATGAAACACGAATACACTGATTTGTGCCAAGTATTAGACATGCTGAACTGAGGCAAAGTGGTTAAGTATCTCCCCAGGTTGAATGTTACACAAAACAGTGTATCTGCCCCCCCAAAAAATGCTGTACTCGGGAGGGAGGGCACTGCTGTGGCTTTCACTCATTATAGCCTTCTTCTCCCAGCAGTCAGGAAATGAAAAAGCAGTCCAGGAAACAACCAAAAATATTCTCCACAAGGAGCTGAGGCCCTTGGCAGCAAACCCTACATATCTGGGTTTACTTAGCTGTTACATAATGTGGGGCAGGGCAGAGCTAACACGGGGACAAGGGGAGGTTGGCAGCGGCCAGGTGAGCACTGCCCTGAGCTCACCTGTGCCACACAGACACTGCCAGGGCCATGGCACAGCCACGTGCCACATGTGCCAGGGTCATGGCACAGCCATGTGCCACATGTGCCAGGGCCATGGCACAGCCACGTGCCACACGTGCCACATGGCACAGTTTTGGCACCAAAAGGAGTGAGCCCCAAAGGCAGCACATCTCTGTGTCACCACCTGCACTTTGCTGATAACAAAGGAACCTGGGAGAGTTTTCATTTCGTGTTATCGAATCTATAATCCCCACAAGCTGTACCTGAGAATGAGTCTGTGGATATTACCCACACAGATAATGGGGTTTTTTACGTGGTTCTTCCAGCAAATTCCGTTTGCATTTATACTAATGATAATGTCTTGAAATACAGGCAGCCTACACAGAGTAAGGCAACCATGAAAAGCTGACTTCACTGGTATGTTCTAAAACAAGAGGTTCTATAAGAAGGTGAGACCTTTGGCAGAAAAAAGCTATATATTTGTTTTTAACAGTTAAATAATCACGGGTGGGGAAAGCAAACCCAGTAATAAATAAAAGATGGCACTCTCAGACAAACAGGCACATGAAAGCTACAGCAATTTATGGACATACTGAAAGTCTTCCCAGATTTGCCAGGCGTTTTCACCTTCCTCATCGCTTAACGAAATGTAAAAAGACAAATATTAAGGGAAGTTGTGGTGTCTTTCCATGTCTCATTTTATAACCACTATTTAATTCACAAACACTTAAATAACTGATCACTTGAAAGCTTATAACTTATTATTCACAGCTATTGGGAACTCACAGGGCCAGCTCTTCCAAGTTATATGGTGGAATTACAACGGGCCATTGAGTGCTTATCTGAGAGCACCAAATACATCCTGATTCAAGCCAGGACCTAAAGGTACTTTGGCCCACTCCATCCCACAGCTGCTCTAAGAGTTATTTTCATAGTGCAGTTTGTCTACTGATTTACTACTACTGTTAAATGAATTCTAAAATTTGCTTAAACATTTGTGTTTGAAGTTGAGGGGAAAATAGCTTTGTTAGCAAAGGTTGAGGCTAGTAAAATGGAAATAGGCCGTCTGCTCCCCAACACCCCCACCTACCAGCTCTTAAGAGTTAGGCAAACTGTGGTAGAGGAGTTCCAAGGACAGGGGAAAGAGAGGCAGATTTGTATTTCATGCTCCAATAAGGATAATTACCATGCTATTGTTAATTTAATATATAAATAAAAGCAGGATGGAAATATATTTCAGAGTTAGAGTATTCTATAGGGTCCCCTTTCACAGCACAATGCTAAAGAGAGCCAAACCTGGAACCAGTTATTTCAATATAGATTTTAATTAAAACACATGGGCTATTTTCAGGTGGATAAAATCACAGTGGATTCGATGGGAAGGGACTGACTGAAGCTGCATTTGCACACTGAGCAAACCTGGTGTTAAATCATTGCAGCAAAGGTGCTCTGTCCAGAAGGCTTTCAAGTATCACAAGAAAAATAAGTCTGGGTTGCTTAAGTTCTTACAGCTGATCCCCTTTCATGGAAAAAGCCAATTACAGATCACAGATGTCTCGACTAATCCTTTTAAATATCACAGAGGCAGGAAATAATGTGAAAGTGCAATAAATGACAATTTGTATAGTTTGAGTAGGGGTGGAATAAGACAGCACATGAAAAACAAATACAAAAAGGCTCAAACATACAAAGGAAAAATAAAGGCTTATATTAACATTCAAGCTCAGTATGGCAAGACTGGAGACCATGGGCTAGATCCTGCTCTGATTTACAGCCTGTAAATCCCTTTCAACTGCATGAAGAAAAATTAAGCACAGAATGTCTGCCTGCTCTATTGAATTGCTTATTCCCCCCGCTTTCACCTCCTTCCCCTTTATTTTGGCACTGCATTTTAGTCTTAACTTTTCTAGAATTTCTGAAATTTATTTTAAACCAGAGAAAGGAAAATTCTGCTTTCCGATAGTGCCTGCATCTTTCCAAGGCATATGTCTGGTAATTAGCATGGTGGGATCATTAGCATAAATATACAAAGAAATTTGATTTTAGAACACAAATACCATTTTTGCTACGGAGCAATATAGGACAGGTGACAGGCCCAGCTGGGAAACCTCTTTTTCATTTTTCTGTGACCACAAATCAGACATCTTGGGCTCACAGCAGGACAGGCTCTACTGGCAGTAATTGGCACCATCTGTAGCTGTCAGAGCAGTGCCTGGCATTCCAGCATTTCATCTTTCCAGTCAAGGCATTCATCACTAGTCCAAAACTCAGCCAGCTGACACTGAAAGATTAACTTGCATTGATTTGCTTGGATAAGCTCGCCTGTGCCTCAGTTGGTACTGAGCGTTCCTGTTAAATAGCCATCACCATCACAAGATGTTTACAAGGTGATTGTCTACTCAGCCTTTTCCCCCCCTTCTCTTACTTGGTCCTAATGTGTTTTCAATTATTATAATTTAAGAGATAGTGAATTAAAAGAAAGGAAAGTGAACGTAGCCAGCAATCAGGGAGCGTGACTTAATGAAAGGATTGGAAATTCACAGCAGTGGTTGTTTACTGGTCTTAAATGAGCAGTTTCTCCCAGCCCTGTGTGTGCCACGAGAAAAAACTTGTTGATTTGGGGGTTCAGCAACAGACCGAGTCTCCTCCAGCTGTCAGTCTTGATGATAAAACTAAATGAAACCGTTATTATTTTCAAATGCAATTTTCCAGTACTTGGGTAATTTAGTTTGCATTTTCCAGGAAAGCTTTATAGCAGCTACACCAGATGCAAAGTTCAACCTCTGTCTCTTAATCACCTAACACCATAGCTACTTACCGGTGTTTTTAAGCCTCTGATGTGTTCAAAGCCCAGAGCCTAATCTTTCACAGTCATACAAGGGTCATTACTATTTCAATTTAGAAATCTAACATATTCTGTAGAATGTTTTTATGTGAACAAATTGCAGTTTGAAAGTTGAAAATTCATGTCTATTTTAGCAAATGACAGACAAACATAATGACCTCCCAGGCAAATATAAGACAGTGAAATTTGTGAGTTTCACATAAATGACAATCCTCTTGCTTAAAAATGAAAGCAATGATGTTTTTGTGAGTAAATAAAGGGGATTATTGGGGCCTTTTAAATCTCCTATTATAGCTTTATCAAAATCCTGCTCAGAAATCCTTATTATTGTTCTCTGCTAGGCATTTCCTCAGTAATGCCGTGTTTCCCATAGCACAGGTGACATGTCACAGCCCACACAACACATCCATATAGGGCTCGTTGGTAGTTCTAGTGTTTTGGAGCCTTCTCTGTCAATCTATTCCAGACCAAAAGCTCCATCATCTCATGGTTAATTTTACACCCATTATGGGATGAAACTGTAAGGGTTGGTAAGCCAGAATTAACACTGGGAAGGCACCTGAGGTGTTGATGAAGTGCATCTACAGAGCACAGTAAAAAGGGATGGAGGGATACCTGCCAATGCCACCTGTCTGAATCAGCTCACTTGGAGCAGGGGGCACATCAGCCCAGGCCAAGCACGGGGCTCACAGCCCTGCAGAGCACCCAGCACCTCCCCTAGCCCCGGGCTGCATGGGGCACAGCTGGCTGACACTGCACTGGGCTGCACAGATGTGCCTCCTGCCCACCTGGGGGCAACCACGGAAAGGAAAGTTAAAAAGCAGAGTGCTCACAGAGAGAAAGCACTGTGAGAAAGCCATTAGAGAGTGTCCAGGGGGACACAAGGATGGTGCAGGGTCTGGAGGAGAAGCCAAGTGAGGAGCAGCTGAGGGCACTTGGTCTGCTCACCCTGGAGAGGAGGAGACTGAGGGGAGACCTCGCTGAGGTTTTCAACACCCTCATGAGAGGGCAGATCTCTGCACTCTCACAACAGGACTCAAGGGAATGGCATGAGGGTGAGCCAGGAGAGGTTTAGGTTGGATATTGGGAAAGGGTTCTCCACCCAGAGGGTGCCTGGGCAGTGGAACAGGCTCCCCAGGGAAGTGATCACAGCACCAAGCCTGACTGAGCTCAACAAGTGTTTGGAAAACACTTTCAGGCACATGGTGGTGGCATTGTTGGGGTGTCCTGTGTAGGGCCAGGAGTTGGCCTCTGATGGGTCCCTTCCAAGCCAGCATATTCTATGATCCTATGATGAAAGCAAGGAGGTCAGAAATGCAGAGTCCAGCTGCAAGATCCTGCAGGGTGAATGGAACAGCAGATCCATCTATCAAAGCCCAAGGTTTGGCTTTAGGGATGGCAGTCCCACCCAGGCACACGAGCTCTGCAGGGCCAAGAACTACCAACAGCCATTTCAACTTTGCATGAGGTACAGAACACAGCAGTGCTGTGTCAGGGAACATGAAAGCAGAGCAAAACAGAGGCTCAGTCAGGGACCTACAGCTCCCACAGAGCTGAACTTGTGCTCCTGAAGGTGATTCATTTTGGCCCTGAAAACAGGGTATTTTAGATAAAAGGGAACACTGTGGCTATGATTAGTGGTGCCTGTCCCAGCTCTGCCACAGACTGCCCTGAGAACATCTCCTAACCTTAAGAGACTAGGTCTGAACTAGGCTCATAACTTAGTGGGGTTTGTCCTTTTCTGCACACAAAAATAGCAATTTTCTCTCGTTTTCCAATGAAGACAAGATGTACAATACTTTATGAAACAGAAATGAACTTAAATAGCTTATATAAATTACATCTATTTTCAACTATCTTTGCTAAAAACATTTCATCTACTACAGAACACTCATGAGTGTTTGCAACACATCTGTGGAATAAAAAAGAGTTAAGCATAAAAGAGTATTAAGTCATCTGGTTTGGAGGGATTTTTGTATTAGATCTTGTTCATTTATTAAGTGTAATGTGATAGTGGCCAGATGATTAATACAGTGTGGTGGGAGTGATGTAACAGGAAAGATAAAAATGGATATCGTGAGCAGAAAAGAGGATGGGGATGTGGAGGGGGTACAGAGAGAGGGCTGGGATAAGGAGGTTAGTGTTTACAGTGTCTGAGTGTGACTGACTTCCTTTGGAATGGGCTTTAGGGAGGATTTACTCTTTTGGATGGTGATTATATCCCCCAGGATCTCCCAGCTGAGGGAAGAGAGCGCAGCATTACTTTGCTCTGAGAGAGTTACTGTTCCTAGCCCCAGTATGTTCAAACCATTTTTCTGCATCTGTGGGGAGGGAGATTTTGGTTGCCTCCACCCTTTTTGATCAGTTCCCATCAGGTCACCCCACGGCAAGCCTGGCAGGGACTCAGGGCAGAAAAGACAGGAGTGATGTTCCGTGGATAAGAGAATTGCTGAGAAGGCAGTGACTGAAGGATTTGTAAATCCCTGCTATTAATTAATGGGTCCAGCTGCCTTTGGCAAGAAATATCTGGAGAGCAACCTTAGCTATCAGCAGGGATGACTGACAAAAGATCTAAATTGGTGGCATTTATGCAGAAAGTCTCATTGGTTTCAGGTATGTATTCTACCATAGCTGTTGAGATCTCTTACATCTAACTGCACTTGGGATGGATCCTTGAATTAGCTTGAACTGGAAGCTATGAACTCAGTGTTTAACCAGGTGCTCTGTAGGACAGTAGTACAGAATTCAGTTACAGCTCTGCTCACAGTGGACCTGGATGTCACTACCTCAACACCCAATCACAGAATCCTTCTCTTGCAGGGCCTTCTCATCAGGGTCAAACACATTTTCAAACAAATCCAGCATCAGCACATTTCACTGGCTATGTCTGGGCAGATTTTCAAAGAAGGCCTGATCGCCCAAGAACAGCTACTGAGTACCTAAACCTGAGGGAAACACAAAGGATTTTATAAGTTGACCAGACTGTTCACTTGCAATTTTACAGTAGGAACATGCCAATTCAGGTTGTGTAAGGTGATGTCAACACACAGGAGAAGCAAAGAAGAAAAGAAAGTGCACAGGGTCAGCCACACAGCACTGATGTGCTGAGATCCCACTGTTCTGTCTCTAGTAAGCACACTTGACAGGTTTCTCCAGACCAGCCAGGAACACAAAACCAATGCTGATGAAAAGGAGGATTTCCCTTCAGAGTGGTAACTGCTCAGGGGAATCAGATTTCTGTATTGACTTTTACATATACAGAAGGTGACTAAAAGAATTAGGCCAGCCTGGATTGCTGCAAGGGGATAATAATCCCCATGGTTAGATGGAAATGCATGGGGATTGTTCTACACCCTTCTCTAAGCACTTTCACATACTATTAAAACAAACTGTACTTTTGTTTTCAAATAATGGCTGTCTCATTACTACAGTTGCAGCTGGGCACAGACTCAAGGAGAAGACCCAGTGCCCTGAGTCCCCCCTGATGACAATTCCCTGCAGAACTCATTGCCTGAGCCACAGCAGGGCAGGTGTCACCTAAGGAGAGCCACCAGCTCAAGGACAGCCGTGGGGTCCTGGCCACAAAAAATTATAAAGTAAAACATGGCAAAATTAATTTTCATAAATATACAGAAAAATTCTAAAGGAATATATACAAACCAATACCTAATTAAAAACTTAAACGAAACTGCATACAGGTAGTGCAGGGACACAGCAATTTAAAGGAGTCTTGAAGTAGAATCTGCCCGTGAGACAACACAAAACAGCCCCATAAAAAAGACAGTATCTTAACCTGAAAGTCAGGACCTCTCTATTACTTATACCTTGTATGCTTTATATTTTAAAATAAAATTTGCCAAATCACACCTATATTTTAGCTAACAACCAGGACTTAAAAAAAAACCAGACCATGTCAATCAGCAAGTTCTACAACAGGTTCAAAAGAAGATGATGCTGGGAAAAATATGCTTAAAAACATTAGGAACTTTTTACACTGCTACAGGATAGAACAGTTGGTGGCTGGTCACAAATGGTGTTCCCCAGGGCTCAGTACTGGGACCAGTTCTGCTTTATATATTTATCATGATCTGGAAGAGGGGATGAAGTGCACCCTCCGTGAGTCTGCAGATGACACCACCAACCCAGGACAACAAAGTGACCTGTGCTCTCCCTGATGCAGCCAGCACAGTGCTGGTAGCTCGAGACTTTTTACCAACTCAGCTAGCAGTAATGAAGGCAGCAGGACAATAAAGCCTGCACAGATGAGAGATTCCAGCAGCATGGAGTGGTGGGAGCTGTGAGCCTCTCTTACAGCCTTCGCAAGGTCAGTAGGTACCTGTGGTGTGCCCCCTCTTGCACTGCAACACCCAGGGCTGCCACTTCTCCCCTCTTCTGACTTCTCCAGATGCAAGGAGGCAAAGCCAGGGCCACGTCTTTACAGTGTGTGAGCACAGCTCAAGAGCAAAACTGCTGCTGACAACAAGTCAGAGATATGTGCAGTCCTGGCATAATGGTTCTAAAGAGACAGCTCAGTGAGGCACTGAGTACAGGCTCTGTTTTTATGAACCTTAATATTCATAGCACTGGAAAGCTTTATACTCAAAATCTTGGTTTCCCTTAAGCAGCAGATGCTTTCCACACCTTGCTGTCCCTGTAGGTGCATGTCCACTCCCTTCAGAACAGCTCAGTGTAAAGCACCTTTTGAGTCACACAGGAAAACAAATACTTTCATTAAGATTAAGGTAATTACAGAACAAAAGATGCCTTCTGAGACCCCTTGTAAAACAAAACACCTTATTTATGGAATCAAGCTGATCCTGTTTGCTATCAGTTCGACTGCAGGAGTAAGGAACTTTATTTTTAAGACAGCAGTGACATTATTTTTTAAAAGTATTTGCCTTTGCCTGAAAAGGATTAGAATAAATCTACCAGCCTTAAAGAAACAGTGCTAGCCCACCAGATTTACAGAGTTCTGAGACATTTGGTGTTTCACCTAAAGCCTAAGCTACTACATCATTTATTCACATGAAGAACACAGTTTCAATTTATTTAAGAGCTTTCTAGCTTACACAGGCCCAAAGAAAAGCTTCAGAATGTTATTCTTACTCGTCTGGAAACCAGAAAGCAAATAGGAGCACATAAGAACTTATTACATTTTAAAATGTCATGATAACAACGCCAGTCTCATGGTTTTTTTAAGAAAGAACCTTTGTCTTGGGTTTTTTCTTTTCCTTTTCTTTTTTTGTCCCCCTATTTTTTCCAACTGTGTGTCAGTGACAAAATCCAGTTTGATAAATGGTTGGTTGCAAAAGCAGCATAGGACGACTGGCATTGCAAACCATATTTTCCAAAATTATTATTGGTCTGTGTGGCTTAATTAGAGGAAATCCAACTTTAATTTCAAAATTACTGAATGTTTTCTGTAAAACCAAAGCTCTTTTTATAATCCCTTAAATTGTCCCATTGCCTCCCAAAATAAGTATTTCAAATTGCCCAGTGTAGCTGAATACATGAGACAGAATTGTGCATTAGAGAGGAGTACAGCCCTCAATCACACAGCTCTGAATCTCTGGAGAAAAAAAAAAGTTGCCTGGAATTGGTGAAATCAACTATTTCAGATGTATTCTGCAATAAAATAGGAGAATTTGCTTCTCTTCCAGCAGCAAGATTCGACTGATAAAAACTGTGGAAGGACAGATGAGGAAAATCTATAGCACAACCCTAATTTATAAGAGATTTCTATATCTCTTTTCTATATTTTTAGACTTTTCTATATTTTAAGCACAGTAATAATGGTAAGAAAATCTGTGAAATCAGAAAGTCTGATATGGAGTTTTACGTGCTTCTCATTGCATAACTTTTATTATGGAGTCCTGCCTGCTTTTCACTCTACATCAGTGTTGTCCTCATTAATGTCAAAAGGATTTATGTGTGCACATGGAAGCAAGAATGTATGCCTATGTGTTTGCAGTCTCACCTGTTATCTTTTTCTTGCCATTATCTACCAACTTCCCTTTCAAAGGACAGCGTTTATAGCCCACTGGTAAATAAAAGGCAGATAAATTTTATGTACTGAAGCAACATGAGTGTGAAGTTGGTCTGACTCAATTGTATCAAACCAGCTGAAACAGATATTGTGTACACAACAGACACATCTCTGGCCTCAAAGTTTTCATAACAAAAAATTCCTCTGGGCAAAAGAAATCAAAACATGGGGATGAAATACACTGGATCGCATGAATTTCCTTTGCAACTCTTAGGATCTGCACAAAAATGAACCATTAAAAAGCAATCCCTGCTTCTTCCCCTTTTCCAATCCCATCAGCTATAGCACATCATCAAGAGTTTACATAATTCTTAAAATCAGACACAAAATGTCAACAGACTGCAGCTGAATGCATTATGGATACAGAATACTCTTGCAGAGTTTTCATTAAGTCTAACATGATTTACAGGACTTAAGACACATTGCTTCAAGATTTTTATATCACTGCAGTAAGTACTCCAGGGATGTTTCGACCCACTCGAAATTGTTTTAGCTGTGCTATTACCTGGGTCAGAACTGATGGCAGCATATATCAATTAGACTGCAGCAGTTTAATACCTGCTCCTATGCATCTGGTCACTCAGAGATTCACATCTAAGATTTCCATACCCTAAAAAGAATATTACAGCAGAGCCCTGGAATGGGCTGAGGTTACCTCATTTATTTGAGAAGCAGCCTTAAAGAAAAGACATCAGGAGACAATGCCCATTCAGATTACAGATGTCCCTCCCATTCACCACAGAGACTGGTAATACTGCTTTTTTCTGATTACTCCTATGGTTTGCCTTGACCATTCTGTAGATTGTGGTGCAGGACTGTATCTAATTTGGAACAGTGCACTGTAGACTTTTTGATGATCTCAACTGGTATCATTGACACTGACTGACTCCAGTTTAGGATCAGGATTCTTTATTAGTTTTAAACCTATTAAATAGAGAACATTTTAAAAAAAGTGCCACTTCAGTATTTTGTCGTATTAGAGTCAAAAATACAGGGGTGTTATTTCTGTCTAGGGAGGTAATTCTAGTTCATGACTGTGTCAGTGACGATCACTGTGTGTGTTTTACATGACATGGCAGCAGTGTAGAGCTCCTTTGCTGCAAATTGTTAACAGACAATTTTATTGGGAGCAGATTTGTCCTTGAAACTTACTAAGTTTGAGAATAAGCACCCCTGTGACATAATTTTATTATTCAAGGAGCAGGTTTACCTGTAACTTTTTTCACCCATCCAGCACAACATGGTTTTACAGCTGCCTTGTTAGTAATACCTGAGAGACTTAATCTCTCAGGTAAAGAATTTTGCCTGGTGCCAACAGGTGAGACACTTGAGAAACATCTGTTGCTTACTTTTTAGATTGCTGGAAACACTGGGTTTACCTGGTCTACACAGCAAGAGACAGTTTTTTGTAATGGCTCAGGGAAAAACCTAAGGTCACCAACACTTTATTTGTGGTTATGTCCTTAGGATCTGTCCTTTGCTGCTCTGTACCTCTTACTCCACAGAGGTGCCATTTTTTAGCATTAAAAAAACCCCCAAAAACAGGACATCAGCAAAAGACTGTAAAATCAGTCTCTACAGAGCTCTTCTCTGCCTTCTCTCTAAACACTCAGCATATCTCTAACAGAGGGCCTTACTCCAGCAACACCAATAGGAGCTTTCAAGACCTCTTGCTCCCTACCTGTGAGTGCCAAGATGTGAAACAGGAACAAAGACAATTCAGAATAAACACAAACATCAGGCTTCGAAGTATTTGTTAGTGCAAAGGACTGCACATATAAACCAAGTCAAAATCTAACTTGCACGTTACATGGCAGTAGTATTTTTACAATCAAGCTTCTAAGAGTTCAACAAAACCCTAATAAAAGACAAAACTAGGGCAGAAAAGATGAATTAAGGGTAGAAAGCTACAGGATTTGCCCTCCAAACTTTCCAATGGGGGAAATCCATCTCTTTTAGCATAAATGTGTGCAGTTTTACAGTGGTCCTGCTTCTGCATGAATTTCAGAATACATTTACTAGAAAATTCATTACATGAAACATTTATCCCATGAATAAATTAGAGACTCTGAATTACAGTGCAATAAAACTTTTGCTGCTAGAAAGATTTTTATGGGTGAAATAATGTGAAAATTAGTAACATTAAATATGATTCTTCTTAACCCAGAACAGTCACCACACAATTATTTTGACATGTTCTGGCATACATCATCATAGATCTAGTCAAATAGTGTTATAGAGCAGATTTGGAACCCTTTTATAAACCATCAAGAAACACAGAGAAAAGGGCAATGGAGAAGCAAGTTTTCAATCCTAAAATGCTGAAGGGAGCAATTTCTTCCAACACATTCCAGATAAGCAGAATGAATTTTTTTCAAAAGGGTTTTTGCTCAGTCCTTAAGTGGATGAGCAAACAGTTTCATTTTTTGTATCTGTTGTGTGTGTGATGGGGTAGGATGGGGTAAATGCCCTGAGGGCAAGCCTCCCATGGCATTAAATGAGGAGTCTGCTGTGCTGAGGCATAGGCTCACTTCTCTAAAAACATATTCTAAACTTAATACATATACAGAGCTGCTCTGTGCCATTAGGTCAAGCACTGATAAACGCACTAATAGTCAGTACTTAAGTTTTTTGGGGGCCAGATCTTCTTCAGAAGGCCACCAACCTTCTTCATGCAGAACAGGTATCTGCATTGTTGAAAGATGCTGCTACTTCGTATGAATAAACTCATCTAAAACTTTAAACCCTTACTGGAAGGTATAATGTACACTGAAATGTAGTCTAAAGCTACACTGACAATGCAGGTGAGATCTTTCACCTACAATTCTCACTCTAACCCTGGACAAAATGATCACTATTTTAAGTGACTAAGAATCGGCTGGGACAGAATTTAAATCTAACTTTAGAAAGCAGAATTTCCTTATCCTATACTTTCCAAAGGCTGAGGGAATTGCCGCGTGTCACAGAGCTGCTCACTTGATTCCAAACACTTGTGCCAGGCTTCAGAGGTATCCCTGCTTCAGAATGCTTGCTGGAGAAAGAAAACAGATTATTTTTGATTTATTGTGAAAGGTATTTACTGGGAAGAGAGATGGAATCAATGTATTTTCTTTGGGCATTTCCCTATTCACAGATTTTTTGGTCTTGTCAGGAGGATCTTGGGTTTTGGCAGACTCACAGCAGACTTTGTTTATTGTCTATTCTGAAAAACAGACATTTGTGTGGAACCTTTCTGGAGGTGCCCCCTTTCCAGACTCAAATGATTAAGTAGATATTTATGAGTATTAAAGAATGCCTCTTTCTTAGGAGGGAAAAACCACTGATGCAAGGCAAAGTGCAAGGCTGCAGAGCCGTGTGGCACACCAGCCACTCCACCCCAAGAGTGCATGAGCACGACTGTATTCAGAGGAGGTAAATCAGACACCCTTGAGTGCTTTATCTCCCTCTCTCTCTGTTTGGTTTCCCACAGCATAACTTTACACATTACCTCATGACATCTTTATAGTGGTGGAGAAAATGATTAGACTCCAGTCCTTGAAAAATCGCAAACACAGACTCATTTGTAGCATTTGGCTGCTCTAATTAGCACATCACTGAGGGGTAATGAATAGAAGTCTGCGAAGAAACTTAAAAATTAGTACCACTAGCAATGTTAGAGTAAAAATCAGAACTGTGAGTAACAGTACTCAGAGGATTTGGGTAATTACTGGATACTCCCAATATAAGGTCTGTCACTTGATCCTAAGGGACTCTAAGGCTTCAACAAGCCCCAGAGGCCCAATATTCTACCCCAATAAATGAGGCTCACAAAGTTCACTCAGAGTTAAAGACAGCATCACGAGTCTATTGTTCTTTTTTTCTTTATTTAAAGGTGGTTCTTAAACAGCATGGAATTAGACAACTTTTTTTTTGTATGTCAATCACTGGGCTCCTCCATCTGCAATGAGATGTTATAGCTTCCATGTGTGTGAAAGCATGGAAATTACATCACTCCAATAACCAAATGTGCAAGGCCACATGGATTCCTAAAGCCCAACAAACAGCTGCAGCGTTTGTGCTCAGGTTCTTTAAACATTTCAGTGGTCTCCAAGCAATTGAAAAGTGGGGAGGGAAATATTACTCCTCAGAGGATGGTAGACTACTTTGAGTATGTAAAGACAGGACAGTGCCTTCACCTGCTCCTACCTGAGCACTCAGGCCACCCATTCCAGCAGCCCGTGAGCAGTGGCACAGAGGGGCAAGCGTGCTGCAAAGCAGCTGTGCTCCCCCCTCCCAAAAAAGAATGACCACTGGCCAGGGTACACCAGCCCACACCAGGGCAGCCTCCAGGAAAGACCAAGCTGGCTCTTCCCAGCTCTGGGAAGTGGTGCCAGCCTGGCACTTCAGAGAACCCTCCCTCAGCTAAGCAAGGGCTTCCTCCTCCCCCATGGTGGGAAGCTTTCAATTCTGACCCATCCTCAACCTGATGTAAAGGGGCTCAGCTTGTGTTTTATAACATATATTTTAAAAAAGCCCTGTAGGATCAACAACTTTTATTGCAACTTTCAGCTGCACTGCGCTCTTGTAAAGCCAGATTAAGCTGGGGTCTAAATGTCACGACCCTTTCCTCTCCCTCCTCTCCACCTTCCATCATCTTTTTGTTTGTTTCT
This sequence comes from Hylia prasina, assembly GCA_013397195.1. NCBI lineage: Eukaryota > Metazoa > Chordata > Aves > Passeriformes > Sylviidae > Hylia > Hylia prasina. The sequence goes on along the minus strand of VYXD01013448.1, from coordinate 659,739 downwards.
AAGTGATTTCACTCGAGATGAAATAAAAACAAATTAAAAAAAAAAAAGACAAAAGGAAAGAAAGAAAAAGAAAAGAATCAAGAACCAAATTCTGTATATAAACAAAGGCAGCTTTCAGGCTTGCTTTTCATCCTGAACCGAACGGGCAAAGAGCGTCCGTGCATTTGCAAGCTTTTCCAAGTGAGCCTAGAGGGGCCTGTTTACCAGAGATCAAATCTCTGGCAAACAGCTCATTGCAGCTCTTCAAACAAGCTGAAATTATGACCTTATGTTATTGTTTCTCAAAAACCCAAACCTTTGATGTAAACTAATGTTGACCTTTCCAGCATAAATTTGACATGAAGCCACTTTTGTTTCAAACGCCCTATGAAAATTCAGCTACAGTCTTATTGGATAAAGCCTTTTTGTGAGATAATAAATAATAGATAATAAAAAAATGGAGCCAATTTACTCATTGAAGTATTTTCTTTTCCTGACTGAGTATCATAATGGAACTTTTCTACCCTGGCTTGTGCTGGGCTGTCTCACACCACCCTGTGAGCCCATCCAACCTATGCTAAATCCTAGTGAAGTCAAAGGAAAAACCTCTCAAGAATTTCAGGTCCTCAGCCTCTGAGTGAAACCTAGATTAAACTAAATTAAACTTCATAACTCCCACAGATCTCTGTGGAGACACTCCTACCAATCCCTTTAGCATTAGGTGGGTGTCTCAGGTGAGCTGGTGTCTCCAGAAATGACCTCAACACAATCTGGGCAAAAAGGCTCCTAATGCAACCTCAGCAAGTGCTGACTTCTGTCGGCTACAGAAAACATGGAGAGGTCCCAATACAACCACCTCTGATCTACTGAACTGGTGACTCTGTTCACTCCTTTCCACCGTGCCCACCCCTGGTGATCTGCACATCTTCCCATTCCCCCCAAAGTCACTGGTGTGTGTGTGTGTGTAGGTATCTGCACACTCTCCTCCAACAACATATTTTATTTGCCATGACTAACCTCTATCCCTTATTGTTTTGCCTATTAACTATTAAAGCAGTAAAAGGGAATCAACAGACAAAAAGGAAGATAATTCTGTTAATTTTTCAAAGTGCTGCTATTAATATTTAGTGCTCTCCTCACCAGCTTAGCAGTTTTAAAAACCAGAAATTTAGTTGGAGAATCCAGATAAAAAATGAGCAACCTTTATGTGGAGTCCATTAAGTAATCCTAAATTAAAGTGGCATTGAAATGGAACTAGAGGGATGTGCATAAAAAAAAACCACGTGACGAGCACATGGATACCACATGAATCCATTATGATAAGTATTCTTCCAGTAAGAGCAAATGAATTCTTTCTGACCACACACTTAAAATGAAGGCAAACTTGTTGCATTTTTAAATAAATGTCAAATTATCATTAAACTGTTAAACTAAGCTTATCTTTTCCTGGGCCAAAAGACAAGACAGTGTTTCAGAGCAAAATATCAGTATATATATGTATGCATATATATACACCCACACACTATATATCAGTATAACTCACTACAACCACTACATATCAAATAGTAAGAACCTCGTTTTCTTCTTTTGCACTTCAAACTGGGGATTCAACCCTTAGCTGAGCCTGGTACAGGAAATCTGCTTTGCTGTGTGACACACACATGAAGTGTCTGAACTCATTTTTGCAGGGAGTTTCTTGTGCTGCTTCCCTCCATACCTGAGTAAATACAGGCTGCAAAACAAAGGTGATGAACTCAAGCACTTCAGGTAAGCTCCACTGACAGCACCTCATTGCCTAACCTAATAACTGCTTTCAGAGATCACCTGAAATAACTTTTCTTAACATTAGAAACATTAAGCCTTGTGAATACAATCTTGTTTGGGGGCCAAGACTAAGAGGCCAAGCATTTTTTTTTGAGATATGAGATCCATGGAAATAAAACACACACTTGTGAATTTTGCTTGCTAATCATAAAGCAAATTCCATGCAAATCACAGAAACAGTAATGACAAATTTAATGGGTTGGTCATGGCAAAAATAGTAGATTTCACAGCATGACACTGACTAAAAGACAGACAGTAAAATCACAAATAAAGACATTTAAGCTGCCAAGAAAATGATGTTTTTGAGTACTGAATTAGTTCTTTATTAATACAGTCATCCTGGATGGATATTCTCCAAAGCAGCAAAACCATCACTAAACAAATCTGTAACCCAAAAAATACTCCCAGTTCTGGGAACTGTTTAGTCTTCCTAATTCTTAGTTTAGATACTGCTGAATAATGAAGGGGACAAGAACCCAGGATGACACAGGCTTCCCAACATCATAAAGGGTGCATCATACCTCTCTGCACAAGGAGAAACCCCAAGGGAAGTGCCAGATCCTAAATATCAGGTAAGGCCCAGCTCTCCCTTATGGACTCAGGCATCAAGTTTATTTTTAGAAGCATTGACTCATCAGTCACTGATGTCCACGTCCAACTGGTTGCCCAAAAGGTATGAAAAATTCAAAGCCAAGACAGCTTTAGTGCTCAGGTCAGTGCAAAACCCCTCTCTTCTGGTATGAGAATGGAGTGTTCAACCCTCAAGGCTGAACCCAGGAACACAAAGTTAAAGCTCAAGTCTCTCTTACAGTCCAGAGACTGGTGGGAAGCCAGACTTTGCACAAAGCCAGGTGGTGATCTCCTGCCCCATCCTGCTCCTTCTGCGCCCTCAAACTGCTTATTATGTCATCATTCTGTGCTCTGTGACTTGGTTGGGAACTACAATTTGCACTCAATGGAAAACTTTGCTTTCAAAAAACAAACAAACAAAAAATTCAGAAAACAAAAGCCATAGCCAAGATCAGAATAAAAATTCTCAGGAAATCATTATAATGTCCATTCCTATTATATATAAATTCACAAATACTCATTACGTTCCAGAAAAGGATTTCAGAACTAGAAATATTTCTATCTGAGAATGAAATGTGTTTTACTTCAGTTTGGAAAAAACAATATATTCCATTTCAGTGGTTTACTTAACCACATGTATTCTATTTCAGTTATTTACTCTATCAGTTCTTAAACTTTGGCCTTTCAGCCCCTCCAGCAGCTCTGTCTGAAAAGCAAAGAGGAGCACAGCTGCACAGCTCTGCCTGCACGCCAAGGAGGCAGGCAGATCTCTCCCCAGCACATTCCAGGGTTCACCTGGATGTGGCTCTATGCTGCAGGCTGCTTTTAGCATCAGGACATGGTTTCCTACGAGAGCTCAGCACTCCCCAGGACCATGCAGACAATGCAAAGGGAATTTTGCAAGGGGAGCTTCAGGGATCTTTCCATTTCCATATGGAAGGATCCATAGGGATCCTTTTAAAGTAAACCTCTTATGGGGCATCTCTGAGCAAGGGAAACTCGGATGTCCTCCCCTCTCAGGAATGTGGCACAATGCTCTCTGTTGAGGAATGTGAGTGCAGCATCTTTCGTAGAGAGAATTAAGCTGAGGCTCTTGCCCAGAAAAGTACAGCACACAGTATGCTGGGTACTAGTTTTTTATACAAGTCCTTTTTAATAAATAGTGGCAGAAGCCAAAGAAAACTTCATAAACATGAATGGCTCCAGCACTTCCTGATGAAACTTAGACAATCCCACATGCAGCAACAAAAAATTACCCCATTGCTCATTTCTCAGAGGGAGGCAGCAATTTCACGGGGCAGTACCCACACAATGAACAAAAACTAAGATCTTCTTCATTATTGTCCACCTCCCAGTTCTCCTCATCTGTATCTGATCAGACAGCAAAAATGTTGAAATTTATTTAGAACTTTAAACTCCCGTTGAGGTTCAAGGCTCTAAGCCAAAGGGCTGTTGACCAAGAGTGGAAAGGTAGACCTGAGATGGTTTATGGTCAGGAGTGGGAAAAAAAGCAAATTCTCCTGGGGCTGATTTTTCTCTGTTTTTTTATACAAGAACAAGGATTAATTACTACCTATTTCAAATCATTATTTCATCTGTCAGTCTAATGCTCTGACTTTTCCTACAATGGACGTTGGCCTCTACCACGGTGAATACGAAAATCACTCCCAAACACCAGCAGTAGACAATATGGCATGATGGACATTTTTAAAACCTACTGCACCCCTACATTTTTCTTGATTGCTCAACACATTGGTAGTCATTACTGTAGCAACTTATTTCAAGCCAAGAGATATAAATGTCTGTCTGTGCTGACTGGCAGGGTGCTGTAAAACAATGCTGCCAGCCAATCAAGCACACACTCTCTCTTCCTCCTTGGGGTGACAGTATATATTTTCAGTGCTATAGCTGGGACTGATTGCTATCAATCAAGACTTGGATTCCCAGTCCATCTCCACGGCGTACACATGCGAGTGAAAGGCCAATCTAACTCAGTATCCTTTGGTAAACTCCTGAAACTTTATTAGATTAACGTTTTAGACAAAATAATAATCAGTTCATCAATGCAGGAAAAGAGCTCAAAAGTCTAAATGCTTCCAAAATTGGACCTTCTCTGCTTTTAAAAGTAAGCAGATGGAAAACATTTGATTCTTATTTATTACCAGTTAAATTTATGTTCCTTATTTCACCATAAACTACAAGAATTCACGAAAGTGTATCTTATTTCCCTGATCTTTAATAACCTGAAAACCGGTAACAGAAACCTATAATGAAGCACCCCATATACTGTAAATTGAAAATAAATAAGAGACCTCAAAGAGGTTTTCTTCAAAAGCTGCTTCAGTTTAGTGTTTCATTTTATATATACACTAAGAGAGAGACATCTGTAAACATTTCTAAAGTATAATGCAAAGGAACTAGCTGTGCTATTATCTATTCTAAGCACATGGTTCAACATTTGTTTATGCAAACCATATAATTGGAAACTCTGTCCATTTTCTGCTTGTGCTAAATATTCTGTGTATAAATACTTTTCATAGTAGATAAATAAGGTTTTTATTTAGGTCTTATCACCTTCATATTACATATTCATTGATTTCTAAACTGCCTTAAACAGCTCTGTCGATGTGAAACATTATGAATTCAGTTTTGGCACCTTGGTATTAAATTTGCATATCAGGTCACGCACCGCTTGACATACATGCAAAATTGCACTGCGGCTATTTTATTACAACCCACAAAATATATTCAGAAACTGCATGCAGCATCAAAATAAATTAAAATGGATAAAAGACCCAATAGTGAGCCACATTTTTTTTATTGTTTAGTAGTGCCTAAAGCCATTTATATGTTCTAGTCAATAAACAAAAGTTAGACTAAAACAATTTTTAGTCTTTCCGTTATTATATTTTAATTGCAGGGGTAAATATATTTTTCCCCCTTACCAATTGTATCCTACTTAAGGCTTGAATTCTTTTAAATTGTATGCTATAAAAAGCAATGTATATGGATCACTGGCAAGCCTTCACGTTTCTCTGCATATGTCAGAATGTATATAGACACCGTGTATCAAAAGTCAGACATACAAAGCAATATATTTGTCTAGTTGGTTTTGTAGCTGAAATGTTTTTGTAACTTACTGTGAATGCCAGGGCTGCATTTGCATGGAGACTGCATTTACACAAAGTTAAAAGTGCATCAGTCAATGCTGCTCAGCCATTATAGTGCCCTCAATATATACCAGCTAACTGCCTTTGGTGCTTCATCTACAAATTGCCCTCTTTATATTCAGTAAGCTGCAGCAAAGACAGTAGAAAATTAAATAGTAGGGGACACATTTTCCAATTGCCCCTCACTAGGGCTCCATTTCAACGTCTACACCACCTCAGGATAAATAATTTGGCATTTCTGTTCACTTGTTCCCAGGCCACGCTCACTTGGCTGCTCAGGTACCTCATCATGCCTGAGAATGGGGGCCTCAGGTGTCTCACAGACTCTCTAGGGGACAGAGGGGTGCCCAGGGCAGCTGTGCCAGCCCAGGTGACCGTGGCCAGCCTGGCCCCTCTCCCAGCCCCGCTACAGCCAAGCCAGGGCAGCGTGAGCAGCTCCTGTGCTGCTGGAAGGAGATCCCCAAGAGCCAGCCAGGGCTCGTGCTGGGAGCCTCTGCTGCTCAGCACCACGGCTGCCTCCATCAGCCTTGGGAAAAACACAGCTCCCTTCCATGGAAAGCAGTGTCAGCATCCTCTTGCTCTGTCGTGGGTGACAATGTCTGTGAGCACAGGGATGGACCCATCCTCCTGAAAGTGGTGCCTTGGGAGGGCTGACCTGAACCAGAGACTGGACAGAGCTAGAGAATAAAGTGGGTATTTATTGAAAGGCCTCTAGGATACACCTTGGGCAGGACAGGTGTGAATTGTAACATTTGTACTGTCTTAACCCTTCACATGAAACTGAAAATAGGCTTTTAGGAGCTCTGTCTCTGGGTTAGAAAAAAGAGATAATCTGACACCCCATTGCATCCCTGCTCCTCCCATGTATGCCAGGGCACCAATGACTTTTCCTACATCACCTGCTCTCAACCATTACTATCAACCTTGGGAGATCCATTAGAAAAAAAAGGCTGGGGAGTGGCTGTTTAAGACTTTAAATGGCATCCTCCATCGAACCACGGCAGCCGCACAAATGAGGGGAATTCTGTAATTAACACACAATTAAATTTAGCGTGCATTTTACTGAATCTAGCTCACACTAACATGGAAATTACACGACAGAGCAGCCCCAATAAGTCAGCAAACAACCTTTGGCCACACAAATGAAGCAGGTGACGACTGCTCCAGTCAGTATCTGCACTTGGGCCCTCAACCAAAACCTCTGGCTTCTCAGTTTGCTCTGTTTCTTCTCAAAACATCACAAGAAAGAAACCTGAACATCTACATTCCACAGGAGGAACACCCACTGAACTCAGGGGAGAAGGATCAGAGCCTTGTCTGTGGTAGCTGGTGGAGATAGACAGACCTCTTAAGAAACCTGAATGACTGCACTGAAAATCTAAGCTCATCAGCACCGCTATGTTTACAGCAAAAACCTTAGAAAATCGACATAATATAACAAATTGGTTCAAAGCATTGCTACAGACCACCGTGCTAAATTCCCACATCCTTAGCAGTTTGTAAAAATGTTTAATTTATGTTTATGTATTCTTATTCAAAATGTTAGTTAACAGCCTGTAGGGACCTGGTAATAGGATCCTTTTTTCTTTTTTATGTTTATTAGCTACATTAATGACTGTTTCTGCAATTCTGCTACAAAGACTTGCGTTAATGAACGCCAATTAATTCTGAAATGATTTTAAACAAAGGGTGATGAGAATAACCAATCAACCATGACAGTGTAAAGAGCAAGCAAGCTGCTGTGACCTAATTTTTCTGTGTTGATTCTTTGCTGTCAGAGTGCATTGTTATTCATCAAGAACACCTATAGATTTTGCATATACATACTACAGCATTGTAATTTTGGAAATGCTCTGCTCCTTTTCAACATGGAAAATTACTTAATTTATATAGGTTTCAATAATACTGACTCACAAACTGCTAATACCTCAGAGGTCAGGCAAATCTTCTTCAGCAAGGACCCTACTGTTTTCAGCTTAAAATTTAAGAACTGGCTGGCTCAAACACTTGGAACATCTGGCCTTTCAGTCAAAAACATAAAAAAGAATCATCTCCCTGTTTCAGCCTGTTTAATTAGAGGCATTGTATCCATCAATCGGTTTATTGTCCGCAATAAATTGATCTTTTAGCCATTTAACACAATTCACAAGGCTGTGAATGTAAAAGAATTCCCCCAAACCAGCAACAAGTTGAGTGATTATACTCCTGAAATAACATATATATGTGTCAAATCTGACCTAAAAAGTAAATAGACCATGCAGGCAGATGTGAGTTACACACCTATTGTGTGAACAAACATCAAAAAAGCCAAATTTAAACAAAATGAACTGAAATTGAGAAATGTCATTTGCTTTTTCACTGGGTGCTCCCTTTTTGCTTCCACCACAAAAGCCTTGCTAATAACAAAAACCAGATATTGTAAAGCTAAAATTTCTATAAATTGTAGAGTGTACAAACAGACCAGATTCTGCCACTTCATTCTGTAATGGACTTATGGCAGAGGATGGACCTTCCTTATAAACATTAATAAATGTTCCCTTTTGTCCAACAGGCTAAGTGACACAAAATTTATCACACAGCAAAAATTCATTTTTACTGGTGGTTTTTCAACTGAAGGCAACGCCACTGCCTGACAAAGATGCAGAAAATCATTCAGCCTACAAACTGAAAAGGCCTCTGCCAAAGAAATTACATGACCAATCCTATTGGACCATACTAAAGAACACAGAAGAATATGGCACAGGTTACAAATGGTACTACTAAATGACAAAGAAGTAGACAGAAAAAATTCAGCAGTAAAAACGTATATTTTTTTTAGTTTACTAACTGGTGTCATGGACAGACTGTAAAACAGAATGAGCGGAGGTGCAGAAAGGGAGCTCCACCTCCCAAGGACAACATAAACTATGTGATTACTGGCAGGGGGGGATCTGTGGCACTAATTAACAGAGGCAGCATTTACACCATGCCTATCCCCTGTCACTCACGCCCTGCTGTAGGCAGGATCCAGCCAGCCCCTCTCTCCACTCCCCCTGTGCAGTCACATTTTTTGAGAGCTTGTGTTCCTATCCCCAGCCACGCTGGCTTCCCTCCAACAGGTACTCCTCCAAAGAGAGACCTAAGTCAGTGCAAGTATTTAAATTCTTTAAGGACTTAAGCTTTGCTGCTGAAGCTGAGGCAAGTGCTCCTTCCATCCCTCATCTCAGGAAAAAGGGAAATGTACATGGGCCTATACATGAGGTTCTGCTCTTGGAGAGCTGCACTTGAAGGATTCTTCATGTGTCCACTAACATATTGCAAATCCAAATCTCAGATCAGCATTTAGCCTTCTCTGTGCAACAGCAGATGCTCTCAGTTTACCATGGGGATGCCTTTTATCCCTCAGAGAAGCCCAGCTGAAGTAACTTCCTTCTTAAAAAAAAAAAAAAAAAAGGCAGGAAAAGAATAAGAAGCTAAGAAGCTCTGGCACACAAATCTTTTTGTTCACTTCTCTACATGCAATCCAGAGACTGCTATTCTCAGCACAGTATGAAAAGCATTCTCCTGAAAGAGCACACAAAGGGCTGTATCAGTTTTACTGGGAAATACTCATTTTTATTGCAGTAGGCTTTACTTGAGTAAAGACAGAGGGCTGGATCCCTGATGCCAGAGGCACAAGCTGAGATGGGCTTTGGTGCCTGTGTGAAATACAGGGACAGACTAGGGCTGTCTCTGGAGGACAGCAATGCATCCAGCCTCCAAACACAGCAGTGCCACCAGTCCCAGCCTGATCCATGAGCTGAAATCCTCCCTCAACCAACCAACCAACCATGTTCTCCACTTGTATCACCCAACAAACATTTTGGGGCCAAGGTGTCAGGGCTTTGAGAGCCATGGTGCCATCTTTCAGCAAAACAGGTTTTCCCACGTCCATCTACTGAAGTCACTCCATATTGTTGCTGATGGATTCATATTTATAGTGACAGAAGTTCTGCATTAACATCTAGCCCTCCACAAAGGGTTTATTACTGAAATGCCAATTCAACCATAGCTGTAATGACCCTATTTTATAAGGCACACGTTTCAGGCACTTTTGCAAATGGTTTTAAAAAAATGGAGCAGTTAAATTATGCTGCTAACATTATATGAATGTGTCATCACACCCTATCAAGCAATTTCATATCAAACAAGGATGTGATATGGAATTTTGCTGTTAAGATGCAAAGGAAGGAACTTGGAGAAAAAAGGGCAGTATTAGAACAATAACACCCTTCTCCAGCTTACACTCAGCAACCTGTAGTGTCTTTCAGCTATGAGCCTGCCTAGGACAGCTGGAAGATGAAGCTGGACTGACATCTTATTAGATTTTTGTTTGGTTTGTAAATATTAAATGGAGGGTCTCAAATTCACCACGTGATTTCAACCAGAAAAACCGTGTGGAACAACAGATACCTCAGCCCTAACGAAGCTGTATTTTCAAACTCTGAGTCTTCAGGCCTTTCATCATCATATTTCTGCATGTATTATACCACTAACGATGCAATACACAAAGAGGACAAAATGTCAGCCCTCGATGGAAATGAACTCCCCACCCTTCAACATTCAACACTCAGACCTTGCTTAATTTAAATCTGTTAGATCATCAGTCTATTATTCTTCCAGCTTCATATAATGATTTCTAACACTGGCCAGACATTGTACACCTGGCTGGAAAATGCTTCCTTTTAAACAATGCAAGAACCCACCAATATGTAAACCCAATAATTAAATTACATTTAGCTGCTGGCCATTGTTATTCTGCACTCCTTTCCCACCGAGGGAGCCGTAGTGATCCGATTTAAACAGCAATCTAGCAGAACATTTTTCATTGCCCATGATTGTTGTACAGAGTAAATTGGCTCACATCAGATTTGACTCTAATTTGGGTTTCAGAACAGTTAATTTGAACTTAAGCACTTATGGAAGGGCTGTTAACAAGAGGTGCCTGCAGTGGAATTCTTCTCATTGCAGAGCTGTTATAATCCAGATCCTTATAGATCGTATGTGTGTGCCTCCTTGCACTCCACTTGCCATGTTAGGCATGTCAGAAAACAACTTAGGAGATATTTAACAATGTCAAAGGAAACTAACACAGATGCACACAATAGATTCTTGCTATATGAGTGAAAACAGAAATAAACATGTTTATTTTCAAGCACGCAGCTACCTTGTGACTTAATCATCCCAGGATTAAATCTAACTTAGTCCTTTATTGCGGTATTTTGGTGTTTCAGCAAAGCAAGTAGGGTCAAGTTCTGCTCATTCATAAGTTACCAAGAGATCCATGGAAATACCTAAGGCCTGAATTTTATCATCATTAGCTGTTACATTAATAGCACTAATGTCTTAAATCTTAATAATCTGGCTCATTAGCTTAGGTGAAAGACTATTAATATAAAAGGTGTATTTTAGCCAATCAACAGAATTTATAAAGGCTTTTGTTTTCTTTTATAACATTGCCTCTCTTGCAGTACTTGTGATTAGTACAGACATTAGATCATAATTCCATAATTAATAAGGAAAATATGATCTAACAATATAAATATAAGCTCTACTATCACTTTAGCTCATACAGAGTTTAACTTAATTTTATTCTACCATAAATCAAGTCCATTACTACTATCCATATCAAATTGATCGATGATTATTTTTTCCCCAACAAATGTACAATGCATTTAGAAGGGGCTGAAGGGAATCTGGGTTTTGGGTTTGGATTTGCCTGTTTTCCAGCATATATCAAGAGACAATAAGACAGGCTCAGAAATTGGTCTTTTAACTGACAATGCTGCCTACAAAAAAACCAAAGTGTGCAGAATATATCTTAACCACCAAGATGGTTCAGTGGGCAAAGGCAGACTCCTGGTATTTTGGCTCCTCATTAGAAGTCTCCTGCTATCTCTGGTGCCTCCCTGTGATACCAACAAGCAGCACAGAGCCAGAAATGATGCAAACAGACTGTCAGAAAGGAGAGCCCTTTGTCACAGGTCTGGCCCACAGGTACACAGCAAACCAGGGTCAGGGCCCACACTCTAACCCCAGATGTAAATTCTGTATGGGTATGCACAGAGAACACCACTGATTATGGTGGGACTGAAAACCTGCAAAGATTCCGACTCCAAAGTCATCCTTAGAGCATCAGCCACTGCCTGGGACCAAGTGCTGCTTCTGCAGTTTGAGGGGGCTGTTTTCTGTTCTGTTCAGAACAAAGAGACAAAATGTCCCAAGCCCAAAGTTGTACTAGAGTGAGGGGGTGTAGAAATGCTTTTAAGAAATACGTACTTAATTTTGTTACAGTAATATCCTTTCGCATCCTGCACTGAATTACGAATGGTATTTTTAAGTTCAGATGTAATTAAAATAATTAACAATAGCAACATCGACTATTTATGACACAATTAAAACTTGTCCCACACTGTTCTTCATGTGTACTTGTTCATTTCCTCCAGACATAAGTAATGTGTAGACAGATACATTGTTTATTTACGACCCCAGTGACAGTAAATGTGGCATATGTGCCTACAATGTTTGACAGATAAAATGAGTTATTTACAGAAGCTGGGTTTATTATGTATGAATACTGAAACAGCGATAGTATTTGGAAACTTCTCCATTTATTTTCCCAAGAGCTTGTTTCAGTGGAAATTGTGTTTTGAAGTGCTACATAAAAGGACAGCACAAATAGTCTAGTCCACTCTGTAATGCAGTCATCACTGGCACCTGCTAATTTTAGAATGGTGCTTTCTGATTCTATTTTTACAGGTCTTGATTCAAACACTACTGAACTCAATGACAAGTTTTCTATCAGCAACTGTGGGTTTGTAATTCAGTCCTTATAAATAATATCTCTGCAGAAGGGTAGGTTCATTGCTGGGTCTCACTGTTGGGCATAATATGGAAAAGGTACAGATGTATGAGAGGAGGGAAATGGAGAACAATTCTGAGCTATTAAGCTTAATTCTAAAGGGCTAAAAGTTGTTTCCAGAAATTGCTTCCAAGAAGCCAAAAATAAAAATTACACTGGCTTTGGCAGGAAAACAAATGGATCCTCCTGGAGAAAATGCACTGATTATTCCTTTTTGTTAAAACTAATAAGCTTAGACACCAAAATTTGAAAAAAATGCATATATCTCTTTCACTTGTGCAAGACTGATATGTAATATTTTTCTCCTTTTTCCCCAAGAGTCTCCTTTGCTCCATTTTCTACCCTTAGTTTTGGAATGGCCCAGAGCATTCTCACTGCAGCCCCTGTCAGGGGCAGTGGGCTCTGCCCTGGCTCTAAACCTGCTGCTGTGCAGTGCTGCCTGTTGTGCAAGTGTGTTATGCAAGATGCAAGTGTCAAAGGTAATCCCTGTGGAGCCTTGCATAACAGCCACATGCAAAATGACACTGGCGGCTTTTCATTGTTTCTGCATGTGGGTTGTTTTCTTTTTTGCTTTTTTTCTTTTTTTTTTTGGTTTGTTGTAGGTTGGGGATTTTTGTCTTTTCAACTGAATTCTGCAATTCAACTTTTTTTTTCCCCCCCTCAAAATCTTGATAGAGCTGTGTGCACATTTTGCTTTATTTTCAAGTGCCTTTACAGACAACCTATATGGCACATATTTTTATATACACAAATTCTTGCCACAGCTATCCAGGCCTTGAAACTTTTGGAACCCTTTCAAGGAATATTTGTGCAGCCTACTGTGGGCAGACCTGAGTTATCTCAGTCTGTGTTTCAGGCTGGAAAAAATAAAGTGTAAGCCTGAGCAGAGGCTCTCAGCAGTTTATTAGCTCAAACACAAAGCTGTGGTAAATGCAGTCCCGTGGCTTTTTTCCCTCTTCCTCAGAGCAGAGAGAAAACAATCATTCATGAAGGAAAACTGCTCCAAAATATATCTGCTGTGTTCTTTGCTCAATGTGACACTCAATCCAAGGTGAGACTTTGCTACAAGGATGTAGGATTACAGTAATCCACATGCAAAGTCCAGCCTTCACCACTGTAAAAACACACAAAAAATGGAGGGAGAACACATCTGAATACCTCCTCTCATGTACATAAACACAGAAGCTTTGGCTTGACACCTCATTCACATGTATTATAATCACCTCAGGGTTTAAGAGCAGCCTGTTCACCTAACAGAAGATATTGGTACAAAGCACTCAACTTAAAATGTTCAGGCTTTTCTGTGACAACAGAGGATGTGTTGTGCTGCTGTCACAACACCACAGCTATCTGCAATCTGCATCTGAGGGTATATAAGAGGGAACCAGGGGAAACAGTAAGTCCCAAGAGTCATGGGACATCAACATTGTGGGCAAAGTTTTGTTTGGAAAGAGACTAAGTAGGAAAGTAGTTGTGGGAACAAAGAAGGATTTAGGAAATATTTGTATGATCCCACTCAGTGAGAGACAGACAGACAGCCATGCCAGTAAATTTCAGCACTGAACAGAACAGAAAACATTCAGCTGAAAACTGATTCCCTTGGGCCTAATTTTTGGTGGAAGGATCAGTTATGACAATTGTTAGGACCTGTGATGTTCTTCTATTCAGGGCCAAAACCAGAAACCACATGCAGTGAAGATCTCCATGTAGCTCCACGTCACAGGAGACAAGGCAACAAAATCTGTAATTCCTTCCCGCTTTTATCATGTGTGATCTGTTGTGAAACCACAGCAGTGTACCAGGAAAAGCCTTTCCAGCCTCTCTAAGAGTGGATGTAGATCTAAGTGCTCACCTATGTACGGCTCATCTATAATTTTGGATTTGTACATATGCACAAACACAGAGAACACAAATTGGTGAAATCACTGCCAGAAAAATAATCATCTCCCAAGTCCACAGAAGTTCAGGTTAATACAGTGCAGAAGTTAATTTTATTCCCAGTACTTTGAAGAAACAGGAGTCCACATTCACATCCCTCCTCACCAAGCTGGGTCCCATGTTAGCTAATAGGAAAACAAGTCAAATACAAGGCCTTCCCACAGCCAGGATCCCACGTAAATTTGGCTTCATTAAAGGACAATCCTTACAGTGGTTCATCTGGGAGCAGTATTTCCTACGTATTTGACAGCTTTTTCTTCAGCATCAGTGCTGCTTGTCTCATCTCAGACATTTGTTCTCAACCAAACGTATTTTTTGTGGTGAATGAAAGGGGAAACCCCTCTCTCTGCTCATGCCTCTGCCCCCCTCTGTCCTTCAATGATCTGCCATCTGCCTTGCCCTAGAAACTGACTGGAGCAGCCAAGAACATGGAGAATTGTCCTGAGCACCCATTTCTGAAACCCCATCCAAGATTTGTTATGGAAAACCTTCCACGCTTGGCTGTAAAGATCAGCTCCCTTTTAAGGTGCTTAGCTATGAAAGTTGCCTCTAGCCCTTAGAGAAGTTTTCCCTTCTCAAAGAGCTGGAGAGGGCAGCCCATGGTGAGGAGGAGGCAGGGACTTCTCCATTTCTTCACCTGCTGATACGACCTAAAAAACTTCACATATTCAGAGATCACACCTCAACCAACCAAAACACAGCAACTGGGGAAGCTCAGATTTCTTTCCAAACTGTGCTCCTCAGGAAAACTAAAATGAGAACAGAAAGGCAGTGTTTTTCTTTCTACAACCTGGCTCTTGCAACCAAGCAAAGTCAATAGTAATATGATACTCCTGATTTAGTTAAATCATTTAGCATCTGAAATCTGGTTGCTTATCTGAAGTCTTCATTATAGCTAAAACACTGCCTCTGAAAAAGGAGGATGAAATTTGTAAGTAAATAGGCTATCTCTCACAAAATCTGATACTTGGGACTAGGGACTTGCAGAATGTAGAATTCTAATAAAAGTAGAAAAACCCCATTATTATCAAAATAAATCAAATATATTCAATATATCAAAGTATATTAAAAACTGCAGCAAACAATTTTCTTGATGAAATGCAGGTGCAGTTACATCTTAATAAAATGTGTTTATGAAAACAGCATTTGCAAATTTTAATTTTTCTCCTCCTCTGAACAGCAGTAATTCTCTACATCCTACTCTTGCCTTTCAGTCCTAAATAAGTTTAATTCAGACAGACCATTTGTGGCAAATTTTGCTTTTTCTAATCAAAACTGGAAAACCTTAGTCCTTGTGGAATTATTGGGATTACCCACAGCAATTCTACCACAAAAGGGCAGGACAGGTCTGGCTGGTTGCATTTAACCATCACCTTGACACCCCACAGAAAAGGGACTGCTTCTCACTCTGGTTTATTTTGTTTGGCTTTAGCACAGTGAACTGGGTATTTTCTGTGCCAAGGAACTAGCAAGAACCAGTTTATCACTACGAGGAGGGCAAAAAGCAATAGTACTTGTATGTAAAATGTGGAGGAATTTAAATGTACTTCCTTGCATTCAGCTTGCAGAAACTTGGGTAATGCAGCCCTGCCTCCATTCCACTCTGCCCAGTCATTTTCTGTCTGGCACTGGAAGAAATAATTTATGACAACAGAAACATGTCAACCATTGGCTCAGGCAATGCACATCCCCTTATTGGCTTTTTGTCACTCCACAGACCTCAGGAAACTTTAATGGTCAAGTTTTGCTCCCAGAAACACCGGCAACGCTCAAAATCCCTGATTTCCAAACTTTGGATCTGCAATCCATTTGTGGTGCTCACCATAAACCCGTGTTAAACGGTGACCTTTGTGATCACAGGACTGTGGGACGAATGATGTGGTTGCTAGGATAATTGTTTGGAATAAAAAGTCCCCTTTTTAGTGTTTCCCTAGCTGAATTTGTGCCATATTTCATGTCAATGTGTAACTGCATGTGTTGGCGGGAAGGAAAGATGTTACAATCTCTCTTTATTCCAATGCAAAATAAACTGTGAAGTTTTTCTTCACAAGGAAGCTGCTTGAGAAAGCTACTCCTGGATGCAAAGAGAGGTTCAAAATTAACCATGTTCAAGTGTAAGTAGCATATGCTAGTACCAATTATATTTTGGGGGGAAGTTTCAGGTTTTCTGATGATATGAAAGTTAGGGTTTCTTGACATCAAGAAGGATTAAACTGAGATAAGGTTATCAATATGTGAAGGATGCCTTCATTAAGGATGAACTCTAAGTAATAAAATCCAAATCCTGACTCCCCCAACCTGAGGATTCTTATTTTTTAAGCTTACAAAGTATACATTAGTGTTTTAACATATATTAAGAAAGAACTATCTCAATGTTTGTATTTAAAATAGTGGCAAATATAAATGGATGCCAGGGGTATTTACAAACAGAAGTAATTGCCAGCTTGTCTTGTGGATTTAAGCATCACAGCCTGCAGTTCAGTGAAATATATCCCCATCTGGGGGATATAACAATGGGAAATTATTCTGAGGACATGTGCAAGGGAAAGTAGCATGTATCAACTGAAATATGTTTAGACCGGCAGTATTAATTGGCAGTATTAATGGGGATTGAGGGTTAGACCTATGATCACTGATTTCTCTCAGAGATCTTTGTGAATCCAAGTAAAATTTCCAGGCTCATTAGCCTGGAAAGTGACTGAATCTATACTTTTCTTGCCTCTTCCTCAGCTCCCCAAACCTTTTCTTTAAGCTCAGTGTTACAGGACAAACAGCTACGTGAGCAGCACCCATAGAAAAACTGAAAATCACTACCTACCTTATTTAACTTTCCTGAACAGAACATACATAAAATTATCCCCACTAATGTGACTGTGGGCGATCAAACCTAAAATGCAACTCCAAGAAAGCTCTTGGAGGTGGTTTCTATTTGCTCTTTTGTCATGAAAAAGAGCAGTCATTCCCTCCCCAGGAAGAGAAATGGATACTCTGTGGGCCAACCACGGCCTGGCCTAATCAGTTAGGAGTTTGGGACCTACAGTGCTACCTCAGGTATCTCTACCTGCCTTGTTTGTATTAACTAAATGGCATGGATGCTGTTCTTGCCCTTTACATGCTTACCTAAATTTATGGCATTCTGCTGCTCTTGAGATTCAGGATGAGAGAATGGAAAACAAACTTTGCAATGACCCAGCAGGAAGAGAAAGGCAGGAGTGAATTCCTCCGCTCTCAACGGGAGACCTGGTGTTGGTAGTTGCTGTATCACTCTGATTTTCAAAGGAGAGATTTAAAAACTTCTTTTGGCCTGAGATGAAACTCTTAGAATTTTTAAACTGTTTTTCTCTTGCTTTATTATATGAGGGAACAATCCAATGTTTCTTTTAAAATAGGAAATGGTATCACTCTGGCATAACAAAAGCCTGTTTTAGATTGGTTTATTGCCCAGTTTTTAAATGCACATTGCCACAGCATTTCAGAGGAGTGTATTTACATTTACCTTTCTAAAACACACAGTATATTATGTTGCAGTTAAAACCCCACAAACTCAATCTGATATTTCTTCACTAATTTATTCCCAAGCCAATATGTATTTTAATGTTCCAAACTGTTGCTAATTAACACATGGAAATATTTTAACATGGATTTTGATTAATTCCATTTAACAGTCTAACCAGTGCTAAAGCATATGTGGTGTGTCATTTCTTTCTTTTGAGGAAGGCATTGGCATTAAATCTTTCAATCTTCCTGAGCACCAAATGCTAATTTCAGGAAGATTAAATAACAGACTGCAGCTACAGTTTCCTTTCTTTACTTCCCAGAAGGTGAAATGAACATATTTATGTGGGAGGAATTTCTTTACTGCACAAGCCAAAATACAAAAATTAGATTTTTTTCCCCAACGTTGCTAATACACCAGCAATTGCCTGCCAACTAAATAACTTTAACCTATATCTGCAGTTCATGGAGCATTGCCAAGTTATATGTTCAACTTTCTTTCACTGTGGTTTTTTTTATTAAAGTATTCCCATATGATGTTTTCACTTGCAGCTCCTAAATGCTTTTCCATACTTGAATCAGAGACTATAGCTTATAGTGGGGTGGCTCTGGCCATAACACCAGAAATGCTCATGTAAGACCTCCTCTGATTCTCACATTTTGAAGGTATGTTATACGTATGATTCACGTGGTGTTGCTGCAGTGGTTTCAGCTCTGAGTGCAGTTCTGCATGTCAGCAAGCTGAAGGGCAGAAAGAACAGCCTGAGTGTGCATGTGAGCACCTCACACCTGTGAGAATGCAGGAGCCAGAGCAGGAGAGGCTGCCTGGGACCAGGGTCACTGACCTGAGCTCCAGCTTTCCATGGCATGGACTCTGATCAGCTTAAGAGCAGTTAAGCACTCCTGTGATCTCCATCAGAAAGGCCACCACACCTGAGCACTGCAGCTCCTCTTTTCCCATATGGTGAGTCCAGTTTTGCTGGGCTCACACCCACTGTCCATGGTCAGCATGGTCCTACTGGGAGCCAAAGCAGAGTGCACTTACATCACCTGCATCTCCTTCATGTGCTCCTCACCTCTGCTGCATAACTAACCTTTTCTTCTCATTCTTTCTCCAAGTCTTATTTTACTTATTGCAATATTCCCTGTAAATCTTCATTCAGCTTCTAATTTATGGTGCTGTCCCTCCTCCTTTACTTTTCACTGGCTGTATTTCTGTCTCAAGTGCTCATGTAGCATCTGAAGTGTTTCATGCTTGATTTCCTACTCTGTCTGCAGTACCCAATCACATTCTGCCCCATTCAGCTGTCCAGATTCCTGGCATTTGCAAGGAGCATTCCAGTTGTTCCTTACCCAGCTACGCCTACCAGGTACAACAGCCTCATTTTCTACTTGACTACAGTTTTCATCAGGATTAAAGCGTTCTTCTCCAAGACTGCATTTACACCCCCTGATTTTCTTTATGCTTTTTTTTTTTTTACACATTTAACAGGTGTGTGTTGTATGCAATGTTTTAATCATATTATCATAAATGAGTGGCACTGGGAGAAAGTAAATTATAGCTTCCAGGGAGAGTCCCTGCTGTCGTTGAAGAAGCAGAGGCTGTCCAGAGGAGCCCCAGGTTCAGTCCCAGTGATGATTCACAGCAGCTGTCACTGCCCATGCAGAAATGTGTGCACACTCTCCTGCCTGCACTTGAAAAAACATGTGACTTCTGCGTTCTCAGACTATTTAAAACCTTAGTTTCTCTACAAAGAATAAGGGCTGTAGGAAAAAATACCTGAAAGTTATGACAGGAATGAGCAGTGTAGGTAGGTTTTTTTTTTAATCTAGTTGTGTATTACTTTAGAGGTTGCATCAGCTAAAATAAAATTTAACATAGCTGATGGTAAGGTTTAAAAATGGCCATTCATTGTGGAACAGAAGGCAAATGCTTTTACCTGAATAATTGCCCATCCTGTTCTCAGAAAGAAGCATGCATGCTATTCAGCAAACATCCTGAAACATTCAAATACATGAAAATGGCATTTTCCCATCTTTTCTTACATGAGCATTGTTTATTTCACTGTTCAGAGAGAGTATTTTTATTAAAGCAGGTTATGTTCAAGGGGAGTATTAAAAAATCGTGCAAAGGATTCAACTTTGGTCCACCTGCTAGGCTGGCCCTAAAAGAATGCCCTTCTTAGCTTACAACTAAGCAGACTACTGATCCTGAGATCCAAGAACATCCTTAGGCATTTGTATGCCAGATAGATGGATACAAGGTGCTGAAAAATTAGCTTTACCAACTACTAGTTATTACTCAAAAGGTACATTAACAGTCAACATTTAGATAATGTAACACTTAATGCTGGTTTTACACAACTTGTGATGTTTTCTTCTAAAAAAGTGATTGTTCCATAGTCATACACCAAATTTATTGTCAAAGTTATGAATACACCCTACAGTCCCCCTGCAGCCTTTCAATAATGCCTTCACGTCTTTGCTCAAGCCAAACAAATTCTTCTGCTGCTCTCCCCAAAGCCTTTGAGGTCATTTTACTTTGTGACATTTCATAAGACACCAAATGAGACAAGCAATTACTCTGGCACTGGGAATTTCAAAAAGGTTTAAAAAAAAAATAAATCACTCTTCAAGACACCACAGGTCTGACTCTTCCCACAGTTAACTCTAACTTCACTCAGACTTTTTTTTCTTCCTCGTAGCAAGTCAACATTAGGAATATCTTCCAAAACAAAAACCCACTAACAAATGAACAATGGGAAAGAAGAAACCTAACCCTTCTTTCCCCAAACCAAACGCACACGGTCAGTTCTTTTAGCCACACTTATTCAAGCAGCTTTAAGTGCCCTGTTCTGAAATGCTTTTACTGGTCACAGTGGTTCAAAATCAGGCCCTAAAGATGCTTATTTATGTTTGATTTAAAACAGACAAGCTGTCCCCTTGCTCTCCCTGCAGAACAGCTTTGCTAGCCATGGTCCAGGCCACTGGACAGTAGCCTTCAAAAGGCCACAATAAGAGCTCTTCAGTCGAGTGGTGTCATATGGTCTTCATTTAGAAGTATCATAAGAGCATTACTTCTCACAGTATTTACAAATTAAAAACATGTGGCTGCAGCTTCTAATACTGCAAGAAATACTGCTCTTTGGGTTTGTTTTTGTCCTCGGACTTTTGAAATATGAACCAAGCAAAGGGATTTCATCTTAATGCGTGATTCAGTCCATTCTTCTTCCAAGTTCAAAGTCAGGGGGACAGCTGAAGCTGGCATTTGAAAAAAGTGATTTGCCCAGAACTATGGTAATGTACTACAGTTGGCAACTAGAGTAACATGTATATCAAGAAGGGGTGGGGCTGGTTAAAAGCATCTACTTTCTATTAAATTAAAAAAAAAGAAAAAAAAGTATTATGCTGGCTTTGGTTCCCATAGAGAGTTTTATAAGTCATATATAAGCCTCTTGCATTTACTACTTAGGTTCAATCAATATGGTTATCTACCTGTCAATTTTTCTTGCTCTTTAATGCAGAAGGAGAACAGCCTTTTTTTATAGCTAGCTCAGAAAGCACTAAGCAAATCAATACATGCAGCGATAACAGAATGATTTGAAACACGTAACAGAAGCTTATCACTTTGCAGTATACTGAACCCGTCAAAATATTTTCCTAGAAGTAAAGTGAAAATAGAAGTTCTCCATTTTTTATTCCTTAAGTGGGTGGTGACATAGATGTCGTAGGCCTTTTGGATTTGTTCCTAGCTTTGTATTTTCGGGAAGATTTCGTACATGAGCATTTGCTGCTTTGCAGGAACATGAAGCCAATTCTGTAGTGAGATTTAAAAACTCTGCCTTGAGAATCAAAAATTATCTCAATTGCTCTTGATTCCCCATCCCTAAACATTTATTTGAAATCCATGCCTTGTTCTGGGGAACTGGGCATGAGGTTTCCCAGGAATGCAGCTTCTGATGTTCCCACAGACCTTAAAACCCTCTGCTTTACACAGTGTTCCCAGTAATTTGTGCTTGAGCCCAATCTGAAATACACAGGCTTTCCTTCAGCTGTCACCTGCTGCGTTAGTCAATTTGAAATAATTTGTAAGCATCTGATTCCTAGAGGTTTAAATATACATACATGTGTCATGATTCTGGATTTTAAAGCAGCAGAGAGAAGATCAGCTGTTATTGTGGTCTCTAACATCTACTTTTTTGAAGAAATGCATGGGATTTAACTATGCAGCTCTCTTTGAGCGGTAAGTAACAATCATCTGCCATCATAGGATTTAAGTAGGTGGAATTCTGCATAATACAAAAGCACTTTGCAATATTCCTGGGTTGCCACAATTTATCAAATGTTAAATGCAAGCTCAAAATTAATATATATGTGTGTGTATGCGAGTATGCATGTAAATACATACTAAAGAAATGAGAGTTAATAGGAAAGGAACAGGAAATAATGTTTATAGGTTCAGTCTTTCTGTAATTTTCTCTCTCAGTTTCATCTCCAAGGCCATCACTATCATCTCTAAGTCATGAGATCTGGTGGATTTCTGCCCCAAGAACTCCCAGTTCATGAAGATCAGCTCCACAACTTCTGAACCTCAGGGGCTGCCAGGCCTGGGCACTACTGGGTTTTGCTCAAGGTACCAAACCACAAAATGTTTTACTTTCACCCTTAGGAAACAATACCAATATGAAAAACAAAGCAAAAATGTAAAAGAAATTAAGAGGATCACAAAATCCCAAAGAAACCATCCCACAGCATAACTAAAAGTTTACAGAGGCTCTGCCACTTGAATTTCTGTACCAGAAGTGGCCACTCATGGCGCAGCCAGAGCTGAAGTAGCCATGTGTGGGTGAGCCAAGGCCTGGAAATCACACAGCAGCACCCCACTCAGAGGCAAGCATTAGTCCACAGGTATATTAAGAGCTGCTAACTCCACCTCCTGACCCAACCTGGAGAGTGTGTGTGAACTCACTGTGAATCTGGGAAATCACTAACCCACGGTCCCTGCCCGGCAGAGATGCGCCAGCAGCGAGGCATTAACAATGCTGTCTGCTCCAGAGGAGCTGAAAGATGGATGGGCATCCCTGATGGCAGAATTGGGCCCAGCAAATGAGCAAAGATTCTTAGAGCAACACCTCAAGTGACACAAATTATGTTGTAAAATTGATCACTTCCTTACACATGGCAGAACGCTTCCAGGGCACTCAACATCTTATTCCATTAAGCCATGATAAATGACACCATATTTCCACATCAGTCTGAGCACTTCTTTTAAATCTGCTTGTTCAAATATTTGGTTACTTATTCCCCTCTCTCTCTGTAAGATAGCAAGAACAGTCTTGTTCTTTCCCAACAGTGCACACCCTAATGGGTGCCATTATTGCAGGACCATCTCCTAGGAATTTTTACAGAATTCTTCATCTTAATAACAAGCAAAACTTTGAGAGAATCACTAAAAACCTTTTGGTATGCATTCTGTCTGCATACACTCAGTAACTTGAAAAAATGGATTCGGATATACAGGAAAACCATGGAACAAATGATGGAGAAATGCCCCAAAACAGTAACTCTCCTATTCCTAGCTTGAAGAAGATCACCACCAGCACCTGGAAGAGTGTTAAGATGGAAACCTGTGGAGTAGGAACAAAATTGTTTCAAGCAGATCACTATGGCTCGAGGTGGCTTGGGAAAGTTCATAAATTGATAAGCACCACCAAAGGATCATAAGCCTCCACATCAATTGTATAAAGATTACAACAGAGCCACTCACTGCAGTCATTCTGAAAAGGTTATGGGTTTCACAGGTGTGCACTGTCAGTTCTGATTAAGCTTAAACTAAACCAGTTATCTATAATGTTGGATTGGAAGGAGTTTTATAGCTGAACGCAAGCTAAATCAAATTCAGGATACACATCTGTGGAAAAACACAGAGGGCCAAAGTTCACAGTCCTGACACAGGCGAAAAAATCCAACCCTCCAAACTCAGGAGAAGATTTGCCTGTAAAAGATCCATCAGCCTGGCTATTGTCCTGTGCTCTGTCTCAGAAAGGCAAGTTATTTTGTCACAGCTTTGGGTTTTCTTTCCCTCTTCAACTTACTATTCACTCTCAAAATGCACACTGCTTTATGATCTACTGTCATTTCTAAACCTCCTGGAGTTTACCATTTACCTGAACAGACATGAAATTAATTATACACCTATGCTTTTCCCTACACAGGATATAAACTAAAGCAGCAACAAATTCATAAGGCAATTTTTTATCTTTGCAACTAGGAATGTTTCCAAAAACAACAGTTCACATCAGAGATTCCTAGAGCTATGCAAGAAGAATGTGGGTGAAATCCTGCACCCAAAAAACATTGTTAACAACTCAATCGATTTCACAGTGCCAGGATTTCACTCAAAAAAGTAAAGAAATTAAAAATGCATTCTTAATAGTTGACACAAATTGCAAAAGGTACATTTTATTGCCAAAAATACTTCTCATTACTGCTGCACTTTGAAGTGCTTCTATTGACTCACAGCGTTAATAGATGGCAAGAGCGAAAAAAAGTATCTGCTTTTGCAACATCATTATTTCCCTTGCATGCAATTATTTACTTGCCAAACAATGCTAGTGACAAATCAGAGCAGACTCTGGAGTCATCTACACCAGCAGATTTTTAACCCAAGGTAAAAATAAACAGAAACATCTGTAAAGTAATCTTGCAGAAAGCTGCGTTTATTAACAAATACATTTTCTAATAAAACGCCATCTGCAAGCAACCCTCAGCTTCCACTTGATATAAATAGGCCTTTTACTGTTTTCAGATGCAGTTCCCAGAAAATTATTCCAAGCTCTACTGCAAAACACATCAGTCTTTGTTGCTGCCTGGAATGTTAATAAATAACATCAAGTTTTTAAATAGTCAAACAAATTATTGGCTTGAAACAATCATTCCAATAGAAAAAGCTGACCTTTTGCAATAAAGTGGTTTAAGAATGTATCGCTCCTCATTCCTAGGATAAAAATATTACCAAGCAGGGAAATATTTTTGGGAAAACAGAAAGCTATGTAAACCCCATCTTGCAATTCTGCTCATATGTACACTGTACACCTACCTCCCAAAGGTTACTGGTTTAGAGAAACTCAGACTGGGAGAAAAAAATACACAGAGTATAAACAGTTCAATCCTTATCCTTATTTTACATCTGTGCTTGGAATGGACATGAGTATGAACCAACTAAAATGTTCCTCCCAGGACTACTGTTCTGACCAGCAATACAAAATTCAACCGCAATACAAAATTCAACAGCTTAAACTGTTGGTTGCAGAGATTGGGACTGAATCCCAGTATTAAGAGCTCTTCAAAATGCATAAAAGCTTCAGTGGGACACATTTTCATAAGCATTATTCACAACTTAAGTCACATTAATTCCAATAAAAAGAAAAAAAAGGAATTTAGCAAACTCTGCAAATAAACTCCTTACTGGCAGGAGTGTTTAGTACCACTGAAATTTGAACACTGCCATTTTTCCTTGGAGTTTGAAACAGCAATCTGTCTATCAAACTACCTACTAACTGAGAATTCAAGAGTGAAAATTGCAGATGAACTGAGATATTAGAGTTCCCTGTCCAGAACCGGAATAGCTGGTATACATATATTACACCCAACAGAGATCTGGCCTTTTAATATTAATCATAAACAAGAAATGCTAGTATTCCAAACTGTGCTTTAAAAAACTACGTTAAATATTGCTATTGGGACTATCAGAACAAACTGCACATTCTAGAAAAAGGAATGTTTTGCACTGCAATTCCAGTAAATGCAACTGCGTAGTTCCAGAGAAAAATATTTAGTGAATGCAATACTCAAGCCATACTAGACAGAAGATATTTTAAACCACTTACTTCACTAACAGGAGGAATGTTGAGCTTTGGTACTTTGTTCTTCGAACTAGGTGTGTTCACTTTTCCTTCCAGCAGCGTTCCAAAGGACTGATTTCCATATCCACTCTCAATTTCTATTGGGGGTTTCAGTTCAGGTGAGTCATTGGGTACCTGGTCCTGACCGTCCATAGGCCTGACATAAGCCGTGGGCTTTTGCTGGACCATGCTGTTCTTACAGTGGAGCCCTGGGGGGAAATTCTGAGTCGAAAGACCATTGTTTGCAGTTAACAAAGAAGTGGAAGGAAGTGGAGATCCAGGACCATGGCCTACAAACTCAGGCTCTGTGGGTGACTTCGAGTGACTGTTTTCTTTGTAAGTGTGCTCCCCAGGTGCCGACTTGGCATGAGCGTGCCTCCTGGAATGTGAAGATGTTGCCATAGCATTTGCTTCCTCGGTTCCCCCACTTTTATGCTGCTCACTCTGGCAGTTATAGAGATCTTCATACCTGCCCTGTGACTGGTCATGAGAAGAGCTGTGCTTTGTCCGACTCTGCTGACCACTGGACTGGCTTGGCTGGGCCCCACTGGAGTTGTGACCACTGCGTGACCAGTCTGTCCTTGACTTCCTGCTGCTCTGGTGGCTGTGTAGCAAAGTGGAATTGGATGACAATGAAGAAGGAGGAGGCATTGATGTTGACGAGTTGCCACTGAGCTGATGAGATGGGATCATCCTGTTCCTCGGTTCTGGGAAAAAGTTCTGCTCATTTTTGTCAATGGGCGTCTGTGGGACAGAATTCTTTGGGATTCCTACAAGGTGGCTCTGGTTGGAGTGGTTGGTTAACAGATCCTTCATCTCATCATAATTTCCCAATGTGTTCTGGACACGGTTTGCAAGGGCGTCGCCTTTATTTGTCTAAAATATCAAAAAAATAAAAAGAAAAAAAAAAAAAGAAAAGCGTGAGTAAATTCCTGATTTACAAGTTACTGCTCAGAATAGTTGTCTTAGAAGATGGCAAATGTTAGCTGTTTAATGGTGTCATGCTGACATTTAATTAAATTTCAATTACATTTTGCATATGTTATGTAAGAAGAACCTATCAATAACTGTGTTCAAAGAATCTCTTGAAACGGGCTTGCATCAGTAACACTTGTCTACTGCTTCCCATTTTCTTAAATATGCTCCCAGAGAAGTGTTTAAATTGCATCAGTTATGGATGTTAGGCGCAGAATAAGCTGGGTTTATGTCAGAGACGTTGGGCTGGCACATTTCATATCGTGCAAAACACGGACGTGCAATTACTGGCTACTGAGCATTTGAATTGTAATCACACAGTTGATGTAAGTATGTTATTGCTCTATCAGCCCCTTGACCCACTGTCCTGCCATAAATAGAAGCTGGCTAGTCTGTAATAGCATCAAACTCTTCACTCCTGTTTAACTTCAATTACTTTTTCATAGAAAGTACAGTTTGACCTGAAGTATCTACCATCTGAATCCAGAGAAGAAAAAGCTTCTACCACATGCTATGGTAGGTTCAACTCAAAGATCATTCTACAATATTTTCTCATAGAACACAAACAGACATGATTGTCACATTCTTAAGGACCAGGATTCTTCCACTGTCTGCAGGCTGGTTGTATTTCTTAACCCTGCTTTTCTTTGATTTCCAGTAATTATTAAATAAATACTGACTCATCTTTGTTTCGCTGCTATTATACTTTTCCTTTTGAAGCATGAAATTTCTTTTTTCCTTTTCCCTTTCACTTGTAAAAAGCTGGACAAATAAGCTGGAAGCTATAATTAATATACAACTGATTTCCTCTCTCTTCCTGTCCTAACTCACCCCACAGAGATGCAAAGCAGCAGCCTTCCCATTGACCTTTTTGTTCCAATGAAGTCACCAGCAGAGAACTAAAACATCTTATTCCCCCATGCTCATGGCTTTACAAGACTCAGAGGATAAAAACAAAGCCAAACCATAGTTCCTGTTCAAGCAGATGGTTCACTTCTACAGTCTGGAATTAAATGACAAAGTTATGTCATGATACAGCCAAATCTACTTCTGTTTTGAGGGTTTTTTTTTCACTCAATAAAACAGGTAGTGTCACAGTCCAATGGCCAGGCCATAAAGATGGGGAAAATCAGCATTAGGAGCTAGTGCTTGGTTAGAGAGTGTCACAGTTCCTTGGTGAGGGATCCTACTATGCCCCTGATCCCATTTTCCTCAACTATTAAAGAGAAGTTTGAGTGATGAAAAACACCCATGCGTGGATTTCTCCTGAAATATCTACTTCTATTAGCCACTGCTGAACTAGTCAGAGGATGAGAAGAGTACTGAATGTGCCATAAAAAATGTTAGAAAAAAGAAGATAAAAAATGCAAATTTCCTTTTGCTCATTCTCAGGGATTGTAACATATATTAGCACTGCACTGAGGCAGTGATTTAAAAATTAACTGTTCAACGTTGTTCCCATCTCCATACATTTTGCCAGTGCTCCTAACTGACACAGTTAATAATCCCAGTTGTGGAGAACCACGAATCACTTTAATTCACTAAGTCCCTAGGTTGGTCATTTTAGCGGCAAAAATTATATTCTAGCTAAGCCAAGAATAAGCTCTTTGTATATGAG
Source organism: Hylia prasina (assembly GCA_013397195.1). NCBI lineage: Eukaryota > Metazoa > Chordata > Aves > Passeriformes > Sylviidae > Hylia > Hylia prasina. The sequence goes on along the minus strand of VYXD01013448.1, from coordinate 631,386 downwards.
CAGTCTCCTTCAACTGAGTTGCACAATGAGCTGTTTGGGCAGCAGCCAAAACCAGGCTTTCTCTGTTCAACCCCCAAATTTAAAACAAGGAGATTCCATTGTGCTTAAGGGCCCAGCAGGAATTATGATTCGAAGTCTAAACACTTACATACTTGTTCTGCTTCCTCCTTGCCCTAACACTTTAACTCCTTACGGGATAGAACATGGGAAATAACAGTGTCAAAAAAAGCCTGACCACCAACCTTCACCTCTGTGGTTCAGCTACACTTCCAGGGAGCACTTAGCTCACTTTCCAAAAAGCACAGGTTAAAAAAAACAAAGGTACTGACAACTTATCATAAGTGTAACACTTCAACATCCCAGCACACTAAATGGCTTTTGTCTAGATCCTCACAGAGAAAATGGCTTAACTTGAAAGTAGATCTTCTCAATTTTATGCTGGAGGTACCTAATTCTCTCAATGTATTTTCTTTTATGTGTCACATGATGATAAATCTAACTTTGCTTGGTATTAACTCTATTTTTTGCCTAATGTTCACATCCCAGCCATAAAAGACATTGTATAAATGTTAGGCATTATTGTTATTCATAGCCTTTTACAGGGAATATTAATAAAAATATATTTACTGAAAACCATGGAGATTAAATTATTTTAAACATTTTTAGTGTATTTTAAGTACACTAAAGCTCATATCCAATGGTTACTAAAGTCAATGGAAGGATAATTACTCTCTTCAGTGGCCTTTGGACAAGACTGCAAAGCAAAAGAACCCCATTATTAATGGTAATTTGGCTTAAATAAAATTAGAGCACACACAACTAAGATCAGACTTAGGCATCACATCACAATCTGAACGAGCTCAGGAATGCAGCACACTGTTCTATCTGCATTTAAGACATAAGGCATAGCATTAATGTTTTTACTTTATCTCCACAACAAATTCAGGGCTCTCACAAGAAGCACAGGATTCTTGACAAGCCCAGATACCATTAAAAGAAACACAAAATCCAGTCATAATTTCTGCTTGCTCTTTGTTACTTCCAGACTGGGGACAATTTCTACCCTCATATGCTGGATAATTGGCTGATTTCCTACAGAAAACCTCTGTACATCTTATTTTTTTGAACAGCATGCTGCATCACAATTTTGTTGCTATCAAGGAAATGCTGCATTTTGAGTATTCCAAGGCATAAATTATATGCCTGGTTTATGACTCATGGCTAGTAGCATTCCCCCTCATTCTAGGCTTCTGTTAATTTAGGAAATGCACATCTTCCTGCATTTGCTTCTACTTCTTTCAAAAGCTATCTGTAATAGAATCCTACTGGAAGACTAATTTGCTAGCTAGGTATTGCATTATAGTTTTACAAAGAAAAGAACTAATGCCCTCAAACTTATAGGCCCCATTTACAAGTGTTTTGTGAAAATTTGTATGAAACTTGAGGTTTCACAATTCATTCACTTCCTTATGCCTCATAGTTAAACTAACCTCCACGGATTAGAAGCTGAGATCTTTTTTATGCTAAGCTTGAAAAGCATGGAGGGGCTTTACCTGAAAAAGATAAATGATTAAATGGAAATTCTGCCCATTGGGTTCTCTTTCTCAAGTTGAACTCTTCTGAGGCGTTTCCTTTGAAAAGTAACAAAAATACTCCTACTGTTTTCTTTTAAAATACTCATCTCTTTGAGTGATTCAAAACATTAAAAGGTATCAACAATTCAGTAGAAAAAAAGTACAGCTCCTCTCAGGAAAACTCCAACATTGCTTTTTCAAATGTCTGTTGCTGTTACATTGCAGGTCCTTCTCTGATCCCTTCTGCAAAATCAGGCATGAGCAGGTTGCACCAGGGTTTGAAGGCAGGACCTGCAACCCACTTGCATTAGAGAGCAACACAACCCTTCCTGACTGACCTTCCCAAAATAATGCTGGATGTCATCACGTTGTCAAAGGTGTTGTTTTCCCACATGAGACAGTGGAGCTTCAAAAGGAGACATTTATCTTTCAAAAAGCATGGAAAAATGTGTTTTATACACCCACAGAAATAAGTATCTCTTTTCATGTAAGTGCACACACACATAAACTACAAAGAATCAATGTAGAAACATGCATTTGTCCACAATTATAATGAACACCTACGTTTTATTTGACAGAGGGAAAGAAAGAAGCTGTAACAGCTGGAGCAGAGAGATGATAGATGAAGGCAGATACTCCACACATCTCATGATACATAATGGCAGTAGGCTCCAAAAGAAAATCTGAGCTCCTTTCTCTGTACAACTGTGAATATCCTCAATTTCTTAGTGCAGTCTTAAACCAGCTGCTAGTTGTTCAGTCTTTAAAACCTCAGAAACAGCAGTGGTGGTTTGCCCTACCCTGACAGTCACTCCCCTGGACACTGCTGAAGCAAACGAGGAAGGAATGATAAACAAACAAGGACACGAGGTCTGGGAATAAAAGAAAGAAAAAGAGATGTTTCCTATTTACAGAGACCTGCTATTCCCAACCTTCTCTTTGTCACTGTCGTGTCCATGTCAGCTGCCACCCCCAGATCTCTCAGAAATGCACCAGCTGTACCATGAGCTGATGCTCATCAGCAGAGCCAGCCCCGTGGGGATGTGCCCATCACAGGCCACAACACTTTGCTGGGCACTGTTTTATCTCCCTCTGCTCCCCCTGAGTGTGACCAGAAGAGAAAAGTGCAGTTTCTTGTGTGCACAGGGCCTTGAGTCTCATGAACACGCAAACATCTGGTCATCTCAAAAGAGAGAAGGAATTCAAACTGCACGTGCAGGATAGCTGTTCTCACACCAGGGTCTCTTCATTTTGTTTTAGAATAAATGCAAACAAACCCCTGAATTTAATTTTGCACTTATTTAAGAATAAAAATCCACTAAGAGTTAGATTCAGCTTTTATTAGTGCCTAGGAAACTCTGCTGTGGTTGGGTCTTAGCACTGCAGAACTTAAAAAGGAAACAATGGTCTATCGCTTTATCCCTTTATCCCTCCTTTCCTAGTGTAAAGTGAAGGCAAGACCTAGCTTTCCTATTTACTTTTCCTTCTACCTGCTTTTTTCAAATTTAAGACTGATTTAATTATTAACTATTTAACTAATTTTGCACGCAATTTCCTCTCAATTTTCATCTTTCACAAGTTGTAATACTTTTTTAGGGTAGTACTGTATTCTATTTTGCTTAATCACATGAAGTTTACAAACTTCTCTGCCAAGTAGGTAAAAAGCAACTAAAAAAAAATTTTGCCCAGAAAGACCATCAGCATAATTTTTGGCTTTTTAGCCTTTCAGTTTTTGAAAAGAAACCACATGCCCTGTGTACACTTGGTGCAAATACACACACAATAAATAAATCTGAAATCAGATATTGTCATTCTTATTATACATGGAGTAGATATTGGTGGTGTATGATTTTAGTTCTTGCCACAGAATTTTGTAGTGTTTTGCACACTGATCTACCTCCAGATGAGCACTTACATTAATTGAATGGAATCATCCAGACCACATTTACATTAATACTGAATAGCTACCTGGACTAGTAGTGTTCCATGGGATTAATTCAGCAGATCTGTCACAGGTAAGGGATCTCTCAGCCTTGGGTAGGGAAGGAATCTTTACCTCTGAGAAGCACCCTTGCTCAAGAACAGGGTCACCTGGGGGTGCAGTGCAGAAATCAAACTGGGCTCATCCTGGTGGCAATAATTTACAGGGTAAAGCAGCTGGCTGCCAATCAATGGAACAGACAAGATGGACATCTTCACTTTAGCTCTGATATCTTGTTCTGTACTTTGGTTATCTTCCAGTTGGGGTTTTCAAAACCACCTTTTGAAATATTTGTCAAGACACCTTCACTCCCTTGAACATGAGCCAGGGGCTTTCCAGCTGGCAAGTTCATGCCAAGGAAGAAAGGCCTGTTGCTCCTCAGCCAGCCTGAACCAAAGTACAGCCAGGAGTCGAGTGCATCCATCACACTTTGTGGTCTATAATTATTAGACACCATTTGATAATAGTGGCAGCCTTTTCTCCTCCTTTTTTGGGTGATTTTCAAAGAGCCTTCATCCTCCCTTACAGCTGCTAACAATGTAAAATGGAAAGATGAAGTGTTGGCCTGTCAATGGATGTCACTGATTGGGAGGAGAAAAAGATATGGAAATTTACATTCTGATGAATTCTTCAGGGAATGTCTTACTGAAAATCAAAGCAGCAGAAATCATAAAGGGGGACATCCCTTGGTGATGAAAATCTCAGGCAGCAAAGCTCCTTAGAGAGAATAAGACTTGTAACAAAAGTCCCTTTCATACCCTTGTTATTCTCCCCAAAGATTCAGCCTCCCTCAAGACTTCTTTGGATGCTTATGATTGCACAAGAAAGATTACGGACTCATTAAAAGAGTAATGAAGTACTGGAATGGTCTGCCCAGGGAGGTGGTGGAGTCACCATCCCTGGATGTGTTTAACAAAAGAGTGGATGTGGCACTCTGTGCCAGGGTTTAGTCGAGGTGTTAGCCATGGGTTGGACAGGATGGTCTTGAAGGTCTCTTACAACCTGGTGATTTTGTGATTATTTATAGAGAGGACAGTGGTTTTAACAACTCAGATATATTTTCTTCCTAAAAATGAAAGAACATAGTGTAAGCTCTGTAGGTACAAACCCACTTGTAGAAATACCAGCTGCATGTAATTCTACTGCAGGACTTTGCTGGATAGTAAGAGGAAGAAATCTTGAACTGGACTGTAACCAAAATTCCTGATTCTGCCAATGCAACCTGGGCAGCACATTCAGTTTGCTCTTGCTGCCAGGTGCTGATTTGGACAATCAGTGTATTCAAGAGTGTAAGTACCAAGGCAGATGCAATACTTCCATTTCTTAGAGGTGATGAGAAGCTTTATTTGCATTTGTGTAAGACATTGTGAAAATGCAATGTAATTTACCTTGTAGGGTTCCCCAAAGAGGTTAAAACCTGAAGCAAAGAGATCTTCATCTTGCTGGACTTCCTGGTTTCTTCTCTCCCATTCCTTCCGCTTAAGTGCACTCCGGTCTTGCTCATAGTGACTGGAGAAAGACAAAAATTACAACACATTACTTTCCCCATAATTTTGTTACACATTTCTTATTATCAGTAATAGCAACAAAACATCAGAAGCAACGCAAGTCCTGAGGAAAACTCTGAAAAAAGCAGCCACTGAATAATTTTCCCTAATTTAAATTCTGGAATCATAAAGCTAAGCAAAATTGGGCAGTAGGGCAGTCAGCACAATTCTAAAATGGAAAGTGTTTCAATGAAACAATGAAAATACTGTTTAGAAAATAACAGAGCATTGTGCAGAAGAATAAAATACATTTTGACATCCTTGTACTAACAGCCTGTGGACACGTGTGCACCTGCACACACGTGTGCCCACAAAGCACGGGCCTGTGCAGGGAAAGCAAATGTGAAGGCAAGGAAGCACAGCAACATCTACAAATGCATTACACTGAACATCCATCCCAAGGCTCCAGTTCAGCCTCCTGTGATTTAGACCACCTAATTCTGTCCCACTTCTTGTTAAAATTTATGTATGGCTTCATTGTAGGTGTCAAGGAGGGGTTAAGAGGTGTTTTGTAGAAGCAGGCTGCTGGATGAGATTTTAGGATAGTTGATCCCAGTATCAGATAATTCTCCACACAAACACAGAAAAGGATCTAGCACCTCGGTGTAGCAATGGTGAGTGGCACTTATCTGTGTGTCAGCCTGCTTTGTGCACCTGCCACCTCGATGACAGGCTGAGAGACCACATTCACTTCTCCCCTGAATAACACTGAAGTACTTTGGTCTCTTGGCTCTGCAAACTACCTCCTGCTCCTCTGAGGGAAGAGATATAATTAAAACCCTGAAGGAGAGGGGGAAAATAGCAAAGGAAAGAGGAAAGGAAAAGATGCATACTTCAACTTGCACTGACAACCTCTCATGTGACAAGCATTAAGGGACACTTCTGTGCTTTCAACCCGCATTTGATTTGTTATGAGGCTTTTGGCTCTGCTTTGTGTCAGTTAATTAGCTCCCGAATTCCAGATGACAATTTGAATAGCAGAGTCGGTGCATGCCCTGATGTTATCTGCAGCAAGCACAATCTCCCTGATAGATGCCGGCCATACATGCACACACAGCCTGCATGTACAGATGCTTACATACAAACACACACATTCCAGCTGTAACAAAGAACAGTTAATTCTCCTGTCTCTGGCGAGAATGAATTAAATCTCCATAGAGCTCCACTGCACTTGGATGATAACCAAATATCTACAACTTTTGCCTTTTTAGCTCAGCATGATGTTGTATTGAAAGCTTCACACCGAGAGATATAATGAGGAATGAACTGCACAGTGATGAGGCTTTAACAGTGTATAAAGTCACTGATTTCTGAGTGAAACCACAATTACTAATTTGAAGCACCAGCTAATTAAAACCACAGCTATGTATTTAGCCTCTTGTTATACCTACTGCAGTTTATAATTATGAGGACCTCTTTATCTACTCAATTAAAGTTCTTATGTTTCAGGCAGGTTGTGTTTGAACCTGCAAGCCCTGTGGAGAGCACAGGAAAGCATATGTCTGTTGCCTGATGACTCCATGTAGCCTTACACTTATACACTTGTTTTTGTACAGGCAAGGAAAGAAAAAAAGAAAGACGTGCCACAATGAGATTTCTAAATAAAAAATTATGAATTAATAATTGGTTTAAGCAATTCAAGACCACTCAGACTTGGATTGAATAAGGCTTGATCATGGCTTGTAAAGTTAATGCAAAGCCACCTACATAGGCTGAGCTGAACGATTTCCATCCACATTTTCCTTCTACAAATTAGAAGGCTGAAAATATGCCATGCCTTGTTGTATTTAATTTAATTGTTTATAACACCTCCTGATGTACTGACATCACTAACACCAAGAGCAAGCTCCAGAGCAGAGTTATAATCAATGCTGTGTTTCTGCAGAAGGTATAGCACTGTTTGCTGGTTTCCTGAGGGAGACAGAAGGGAAACTGTTGTAAGGACAGTAACTTTACTATTCTGCACACGACCACACTGCTGATGTAACACTGCAAATCACAAGCAAAAGGTGAAGGGGGCAATGAGTATCCCCTCCTTTCATATCCTAAATGAAGATTATAATCCACAAATATGGGAGTGAATGCAAGCTGTTTCCCAAACTGGTACCCAAAGATGGGGCCAAGGCTGATTCCATCTCTCCTCACAGCTTTGCTGGAGTAGAGGTGGGGTTAACCCAGAAATAATCCAGCCCAGGAGCAGCAGGAACACACTATATTTATCCCTCTCCTGGGGGATCTTTCCAGAGATTTCTCTGGCAGTTTGACCCACAGATTGTGCGACTCCTCAGCAAGATCAGGTCATGGTGAAGTTATAAGCTCACAGAGCTAGTCTAAGCAAGATTTTTCTATCTTGCATAAGCAATGTTTGCTATGGAATCACTCCCATCCCAGGACTGCCAGCATTCACTTCAGAAAGAATTATTCATGAAAGTTAGTGCTGCATTTTACAGCCTCCCAATGGCTTCCTCAGCCTGGGGTTTCAGGGTGAAACACTGGGCACATTGAAATCAAACAGTCTGGCCACTGAACACAGAGATCAGAGAGTACAGCACACAACACATCTCACCCTTCATGTGAGGTTACAGCATTTTGTTATCTAAAAGCCAACTCAGGTCACAAGCATGCAAAGTATTTAGGAAACCAAGTGAGGCATTATGCCATATCCTATCTGAGAAAAAGCAGCAAACACCCTAAGACTACTAAGATATGCTTTATGACACATTACAAAACCACAAATTCAGAAACTATGAAAAGAGCAGTGGCATAATTCAAAGTGGCATAATCACTTTAAAAGACATTAACTTAAGCTAACACGGTGTTTAGAATGTTAACATTAAAAGTTTGAAAGCACAGTACTTTCCAATACGTCACAGTGAAGTATTTCTCCTTTATTGTGTTTATGAAAGATTTCTATTTCAGGCACGCAAGAGGTGAGTACAAAGGCACAGCTCCAGCCCTAGACCCCAACAATGTTTACCAGCTACAAAACTGTCACAATCCACGTTACAACACAAGCAAAACCCTAAGTAAATTGTTACCTCTGCCTCAATCCAAATCTCACTCCCATATATTCTCTTGTGAGAACAAAAGAAAAAAAAGAAATAAAATTAAAGCTGCATTTTGAACTTTCCACTGGCAGAGTCACACGGCAGCCTTAAGTGTACGAAGTATCTATGCAAAAGGAAGTGGTTGTTCATCCTGTCAGGTCCATTACTTGGTTTATTTCTCTGCATATGTACTTTTGCTATGAGAATGCTTGACATGGTGCTGATTGTGGCTACGGGAAGTCAAATATTGTAAGATCATACACAGATTAGGATAACAACTTATTTGGGTTCTGTGTGATTCAAAGAGGGATGCTGATTAGATCTTAAGGCTGCAGCGCACTGAGGACCCAATGGGATGCTCTCCAGAAATTCTTAATGCAGCCACAATGCAATCTCTGGGACTCATGTTTAATTTTTAGCTTAACTAATGTTCTGTGAAATACAGATATGTGATTAGTGGTGAAGGTGTCAGTGAAAACTACAGTCAGATACTGTGGGGAACATCAGAGTTCAGTCTGTCTCACTAGTATGAGAAATACTTCATGACTCCTCTAAAGCCAGGAGAGCAGGATATCACAATACAGACTTCTGTAAACATTTTACAAAAAGAGATACAGAAGAAAACAGCTGTAGGCCACAATGTTCACTATATCCAAGAGGGCAGTTCCCTAGACACAACTACTACATGACAATGCAGTTTAAATATGTGAGCTCTATTGTTTCGTTACCACTTATTAGATTAATAATTGAATTTGAATGGGGAAGCCTGTACATAAATCTGAGAAGATCAGCAATGGTGAGCAGTAAGAATCATGTAAGAGCACATGAGACCATCAGCCTAAAAACTACCAGCGTGCTGGATATGGCAGAAAGAAGAGCAACTGCAGCTGTAACGTTGTTTTGTTATGTTAACATCGGGGCAGGCTGCAAATGCATTTTGAATAACAGCATATCAAAATATTTAATGCTTTGCAAGCAGAGCAGCACACTTTTATTATTTATTTTATTTATGATACGATATGATATATGATATGATATTTATTATATTATTTATATATATATATATATATAATTTTTTGTTAGGAGAATTTGCCATTCTTCTCAGCCACGGGCACCCTAAGGGACAGAGATGAGCTGATGCCCTGTGACACCTGTGACACCTGATGCCAGGTGCTCAGCCTGTGTGAGCTTGCAGGGTGGCAGCAAGGACAGCAGAGCTGCACCTTCACCCCCACTGCAGCCCATGATGGGGACAACACAGCCCAGTCCCTGGAGAACAGAGAAGGGGAGGAGGTGGCTGCGGCAGAAGGAGGTTACATCAAGGCAAAAGATAACAGGCATGCACACGTGGTTTTGGACTGGAAGCTAAAAATGTGGATCTGGCGATAAGAGATGAAAGTCAGATGAGCACTGGCTACAAAAGGGAGAACTAGAAGGAGAATAAAATTTGGGGCACTGGAAAGTACAGCGCAGTCATCTGTGGTGCAAGTGAGAGGATGGGGTGCAAAAGATCTGCAGGAAAAAGAAAAAACCTTTTAGGACAGACTGCAACAAAGTAAGAGGTTACAGGGAAGAGTTAAAGGAAAGCGGATGAAATGAGACCAACAGCTAAAGGCTGAGCCCCAGCGTTTGGGGTTTATTTTCAAAGTCGTGCTAACTAAAGCCACAGAAGTCTCCCAAGGCACAGAAGACTCGGGAAGAGCCTGAAAGACTGGAGAAGGAGCAGAAGAAAGAAGTCAGACCAGACAAGTTTGAAGGAGTAGTCTCTGTGATATTGAGAAAAAAGTAGAAGAGAGAAAAATGATCAAACACCTCATGTTGCAGACGAATCATGAATGAGAACAGAACATGGCTCTGTTGATTCAGTCAAAACAACAAGAGCCCAATAGGGAAAGAATCAATAAAAAAGCAGGAACAGAGAGGCTTTACAGCAGTGACAGATTACATCCACAAGAATAAATGAATGATGTTCAAAAAAGCCGGCATTTATCCACAATTTAAGGAAGAGGTAGTTGCTGTTCTCAATAACATGTCTCAATTCACAGAAACACACACTACATCAAATCAAACATTACCCTGTACTAGTTCCACCCTCCCCTTAAAATATCAGATATGCCTAAATGATGAAAGAAATTCTCAAACTGAAATGTTTGTAATTTGTGGAAGCAAGAAATAAACACAAGCTTCTAAACTAAGACACAGTGGATATAAAATGATACGAATTTGAGAACTGGAAGTCCTTTCCCAAGGTTGTTGCTTCATAGTTTTTACTTTGCCCACCAGTACTCAGGAAGTGGGAGAAGTAAACTCGGAAACTGAGCTTCCTCAAAAACTAACTCACACGAGGTATTAAACATCCCAAATCAAAACCCACTCCTGAGCATGTTTAACTCACAGGAGAAATCCAGCTCAGGGTATCCCCCACACTTCAAATATATACTTGCTTTTCAACACCTGTGCAATTCTTCTTCCATGTGACTTAAAAATGTAAGGCAAAAAGCATTTCACCTGGCAATCAAACACGGTGAAAGACTACTTCTAATGAACACATTACAGTGGGAATTCACCTCTACATAACTCCAGTTTCATCTCACCATAACTCCACTGATTTTATGTAAAAGCAGAGTACCACAGCTCTGTACAAAGGAAGAAAAACTGCCTTCCTTCATCTATGCAGATCCTCCCAGTATAAACACTGGTATTTTAATGCATTTATTCCAAATGAATAAAAAACAAAAAAAAAAGAAAAAGCAGCCTTGGGTCTTAAATTTCATCACAGGTCATAAAATGTATTAAGTAAATTAGAGGAATTTCAAAATCAGATATTTAGGCAGAAATATGGCCAGCTTAACCTATCTTCCCTGCTGATCTCAAGTCTTTGTTTCACTAATGATAAACAGTATAAGCACTACCACACTTAAAATAGCAAAATTCTTCTTCCTCTGTTTATCAGCACTGAGCTTACATCTTTGTCCTGGTAACTTTCCTACTTGACAGAGACAAATCAAGCCATAGCAAGAATAGCTTTACAAGTTCTTAGTATCTTTCATATTTAATGTTTACTTTAATGTTGTCTTTCTTTTCATAGCTTGAATCTAGCACAGAACATATCACTGCACTTCAAGATAAATGATTTATTTTAAAATATAAAATATTCTGTCTTTGATGTTCAACAGTTCTGCGGAGAAACACTTGAGATGGTCACTGGTTATCTATCCACATGAGCTAAATCTCTTCACAATTCGCATTAAAAACAATGCCATTCCTGTAGCAGATTTAATAAGAGAATATAGAAGATTAAAGCCTCCAAAGAAAATAATGCCCAAGAGAGCCCTGGGCGAATTATGGAAATGTAAGCTAAGGGTTTGGCTAGTATTTGCCTATTCCTCATTCTTTTTAGCTATTCCCACACATACGAAGCACCTAGAAAATGTTATTTTTACCTCAGTTTCCTCCCATTTTTAGTACTAGGCAGCCCCAAACCTTTCCTGAACATGAATTTGGAAGGAACAGTTCTGGGGGAATGGATGGCAGAGATAAGCTCCTGAATAGTAAGCATATAAAGAATAGATGAGGTTTCAAAGGGGAGCATTTATTGTTTCCTGTATCATAGCACATTGTCTTTCAATATGATTAGTTATCAGTCTGAGTTATCAAAAACTGGGATGAAATAAAGCGCTTACGCAGTTATGCTTCATTGATGTCAGCTAGGGGAGCATGAAAATCTCCATGAAGTTGGGTAATTGATGTGTAAATCAGAGCTCAATCACTCTGTAATAGAAATGGTCCCACTGAAAGTATGGTTGTTGAACAGTATTGCAGAGGGGTGGGGAAGAAAAGAGAAACAGAGTCAAGACTTATTTATTAAAAAATATAATAACTGGCAATTTACACAATTTTCTCTTCAAGGGAGAAGTGCTGTCAGAGACATTTAAATGCAAGCTGCAGATCACTATATTTGGGTACCCTTACTCGGCAATAATTAACTGTTTCTGTTTTATTAAAATGCTTGGGGACACCGTTATGGATATTTAAAAAGCAAATTAAATGAGCATGTTCATCCTTTGAAAGGCAACACGTGTAAATGACATCAGCAATTGTAATTTGCTTAACAATGTGTGTTCAAGGTATGTTTTGGAGTCCTATTACAGTCTTCTTGTCAGTTCAAATTTGCAGTATGAGAAACAAAAGCAAAACTGAAAGAAAAGAGGGGGGAAAAAGAAGCCTAAAGAGAAAAATGGTTATAACCACATCTTCAGAAGGGCATAAAAGACAAACAGTCATTAGAACATCAGTTACATAAAACAGCTTTCCAGCACGTGGTATTTCTAAGAGCAAAGATCTGATTCATAAAGAAAAGAGCTAGCTAAGATAACATTATGGGGTTATTTTTGTTGTAATTTTTTTTTTAAATAAATGAATGCACATTAAGGTGCTGATACCAACTTCCCAGAAAAAACTGAGTCCAATATTCCACTTATGACTTGCAATAAACCATTGATAAACTCTAACAAAATACATAAACGTGAAATTAAAGAGCATTTTTGGCATCACATGAATTACATTCAGGACACTAGAGCTGGATTAGGAAGCTTTATTGGATGGATAATGTGCTGTGACTCTAAGGGGACTGATTACTACCGGGGTTGAATAGGAAAGGAGGTTCAACCTTAACTCTCAATTTCAATTGCCTGAGTTTAACAGAATATAACATATTTCTAAATGGTTTGGGATTTTGTTGTTGTTGGCTTTGGGGTTTTTTTCTGGTTTTGGCTGGGGGTTTTTTTTGTGGTTTTAGTTTTTTGTTGGAGTTTTTTTGTTCGGTTGGGTTTTTTGTTTGGGTTGTTTGTTTTTGTTACTGTTGCAAAGATGTCTCAGGATTTGACATTTCCACAAAATCCACTCAAGGCAATGAAGGCATGAATCCTTTGCCAAAGCAAGGGCTGTGTTTCAGAGACACCTCTTAACAACTTGCCCACTGCCATCCTGCTCCACATGCCCCTCAGCACCAGCACCCTGTGTATTAGTGCACTAAGGGTGACTATAGCTGTGTTTAGTTGCATGCTGTGCATTATTCTTCACACTCATTAATAGAAAATGTGGCACAGTACTGCTACAAAGAGTATATTTTACATATATTACTCCCAAGACATAGCACTAATTTGAATCAATAAAAACCTTCTGACAGTGCTTGTTATATTCTGCTTCTCCTTCACCTGAACACCGCAAATTGTGAAAAATTCCTTGGAAATGTCCATTTATTTTTGTACATGTACCATTTTCAAAGTCAAAATGCATTTTAAAGTATAGAAACTCAAAATCTTTAACTTATCACTTAATGTGTACAGATTGAATTCTTACACCTGAGCCAGAAACCGTTTTGGAACTGTAGTTTTGTCTTTATCTTTTCTCATGATTATAATTTCTTTTTTTTTTTTTTTTAAATATTGCCACTCAAAACTTCCTGGGGACCTGTAGGATGCTTCCTTATAAATGGATTCCATATGTTTATATTTGTTTGAGACTTTGGCAATGATCTGCAAGAGATGGCGGGATAAAAATAAATTTTGTCTTTTAAGAGAGTCACAAGGTAATCACTGATTAACACAACCTTTGGGTACAGAAGAATCAGCAGAATCAAGTGCTTGGGCATTTTATTGCAGAAATGCTTCTGTGTGCTCCTACAGCTCTAATAAATGCATTCATTTACTAACAGGCACCTCTGCTCCCTTGAGCATTTTCACACGCTGTGCAGCTCTGCAACCACATGTTCTTGAACTTAACATGTGCTGAAGAACACCACCACAGGAAAATTAAGAATTCAGCAGGGTGACTATTTCATTCATCACTTTCAGACTGAGGGAGAAGTTCACACAGGTCTTGGTGTGCAGTGCACACATACAGGCTGATTCAGACTCCAGTGCACAAAAAAATAGTACTCTAAGCCTAATATCATTTAATTGCTTGTTATTTAGGACATTGTCTGGCTAAAGAAATCATCATCTTCATAAATTATTCTTCTCTCAATTATCCTATATAATTGTCTCCATGTGTTTTGGTAGAACCAGAGGAAAGGACAGAGATGATCAAATACATGCAAGGTCCTCTCAATCTAAATTCAAGTCCACCTTCATCCCCTTTTCAATGCTGTTGTGAAATATATTGCTCTTCTTGGGCACTACCAAGGTGCAGGAGAGGCAATGATCTTGTAGCTTCATAAGACCTAGTGCTCATTAGGATGGAAAGAAGCTAGAACATTTCAAACTCCAAATTTTCGGCCTTCTTCCACCAGACCTTAAAAAGCCTCACAGAAATAAGGTGCCTGTTACACACAGCTTAGAAGAGAACAATAGTATTTTGTGTTTATTTTTCCTAACTATATTCAGAGTCAGCAGGTCAATGGATTATCACCATCCCTGGCTTCTAGTGAGGAAGATAATCTATAACAAATACTATTCATGCCTTCAGCAAACATATAATGTTTATTGCTCATTTATAAACACAGCATAAAGTATGACAAAATAATTTAACCAAACCAGCACAAAGTTCATCAGCACTGCTGAGGTTTACATCCTCTCTAAGGACATAGTTCAACTTCAGCTGATGCTACTGGCAATTTTCCCAGTGAATTCAATGGGGGCTGGATGGGACCAAGCCATTTAATGACAAAAAAAGCCAGGTCTCAAAACACAGGCAGCTCTAAGCTGCAGCAACTTCTTGGTACAAACTAGATTTTCTGTTATAGTACTCATGCTAAACAGAAATTTTTTAACCAATGTCAAGAGTTTAAAACTCCTAAGTACAAATCAGCACATAGCAGAGCTACAGAACTTCTGTGGTCATTACTTAAAACCGATATTGGCTGCAGAGATTTCCTGGTTGACAAAGGTAAATAAACAGAATGTATAAATGTCTTCAAAAAAAAACCAAACTAGAAATCAAGTGAGATACCAAATAAGTTTCCTAATCTACCCCATGGGCCATTATCACCTTGAACTAAAGACCACTTACATATCCATATTTATTTTGTTTTAGTGGTGTCATAGATTGTACACGTGAAACCTCAACCAGCTGACTGGGGAATAATCAAATTTCCCTCTATACCACAATAAGCACTGACACACACACACCAGGCAGCAGATCACAGACCCTGTCACAGAGAAAAAGTAAACCAAATGTAACGTGCTCCCTGAAAAAAAGCAACACCCTTAAATTTAACTGGACAAGGGAATGCTGTGCAATTAGGGATATGGCATGTAGGTGTTACACAGGTTTGAAATATGCTCTGGGAGCTGAAAGCTAAAAATGAGCACTTTATATTGTAAAATATTCTCCAGACAGAGTAAAATCATAACAAAAATGTTATTTAGACTGGCTAAAACTACAAACTCGTGTCTGAAATTACTTGAATTTTTAAGCTGGGTGTGATGCAAATGATCATCCCAGTACTGCAGTTCCCCAGAGCCAAACAGAAACTGTATCTGTCTCTGCAATTATGTTTTGAATGTGTTTGAAACCTCACATCTACGACAGTCTTCATGAATGACTGAAATATCACAATGGAGAAAAACAAGGCCACTTAAGGCCAGACTCCCAGAAGGAGGTGAGACCAAACTCTGCTTAACCCACGCCAACAGGCACCAGGCCCAGTGAAACCCCTGGGAGCAGGGCAAAGCAGTCTCCAAAATACTGCCCTGAGAAAATCTGGGCACCATGAAGCTGTGTGTTAAGTACAAAGGAGCAGGTGTGTTTATATTTAGCACCTCTCTTCCCCAAAAAATGCCCTCAAACAGAGTATGCTGTGGAAAGGAGTTGCACAACTCATCTGAAAATCACTGTCTTAACTCAAAGGAGGTTTACTGCTTGCATCACGTCTGAAAACATCACTGATTAAAGAAGGTTCTATTATACTGAACACTATATACTGAATACCTGAGAATATACCTGACTATTCCCAGAATATACCAGAATATATGAGAATATAACTGAAATTCTAATACCTGGAATACCTGAATATACTGAACACGTGAGAAGTGAACCCAGGTATTTCTGCGGGGCACTGACATTTATTACAGTCAAACAGAGAGGAAGCTCTTGTGCTCTTTAGTCTCTAGAGAACCTCAGGTGTACGTTCCACAGCACTAATGACACCCTGCACTTTTCAAGACCAGACACATGGGTTACTGCATCCTGTTATTTGCCCTCCAAAATCCTATTTCTGTCCCTTCTGCTGTCAATCAGCAAATGAGTATCACTTATTTTCACAACATGAACACAATGTGATACTTAAGAAAAGTGCATCCTTTTTTAATTCCCTACCATCAACCATTTGTCTAATAGAAATATTATACTATGTAACATGCAGAGATTAAAATGCAATGTAAGTTGAATCATATTCATTGGAGGCTGGCCAACTCCAGCACATTTTAGTATTTAATAATAAAATAGTCCAGTGTAAAAATATGTAAACTAGCTTCCATCCTGCTTTAATATTCACTTAACATGAGAAGAAAGGGAATGCAATTTTGTTTAAATATTAAACATTACATTTCTTCTTTTGATTATTAAAGTATTATTAAAGTTAAATGAAAATGTGTTTGCAATCTCCTTCCTCTGAAGTCTTACAGGTCACTGTTATCACTAATATTTTGTCCCTATAGCCAGCTTCTGTGGGGATCTTAAAGCACTTTAGGAGTCAGATCAAGCCATGCCCAATTACGCCTCTGGGATGGAGCAGCTACTGTCAAGCAAAACAACTGAGGGAATGAAAGTTTAAGTGAGGTGATGACACTCATTCAAGAAGAGATGGCGAAGGAAAGAAAACTGAGGAGTCCCAGCTCCCAGACATTAAACTTTACCCTAAGACCAGCTGTAACCTGCAACCCTGCATCCACCTCTGAGCTCTGAGATGACAACCACCAAGCTGAAATTTGAGACTAACACCAGCACACAGCAAGAAGGACTTATCTTTATGTGCCTTTCCAGGACAGTGGGTCATACACCGTGAGACAAGTTTCCTCCTGCTGAATGTCACTGGGAGAGGTCAGAAAGGATGTTCTTATTACATCTGCTGGAAGGATGGAGTATATCAAATGATTTAATTTTGTGTAGTGCCCCACTTACTTTGACAAACTGATACTGCACAGGGCATAATGTCATTAGGTGATTAAAGTACAAGAGCACTCAGCATCCCACCTTCTTTCATAACAAGAGCCTGCAAGAGCTACTACAGCAGGCTCAGGGCTGGCAAAGCTGTGGCTGTGGAGGGAGCACTGGCCCAGGAGCACAGAGCACCAAACTCCTCCTCTCAGCAGGAATTCCCATCCTGGCAGGAGCAGAAATAAGCTTTATAGTTTTCCTGAGAGATCCCACCTTCCCCTTGGGCTCTTGCAGCACTTTCAGCCCTGCCAAGAGCCCAAACTCACGGGGACCTTCCAGCACCCCATGCTCTGATCCCAGCAGCAAAATGACTCTGATTTCAGCAAAGTGACATGATTCAATCATAAGGATACTATACCTCACTTTTCAGCTGGTATTGCCTTTGAAAATAACAAGTGCTGAGTTCTCCTCATTACGCTGAATGTATTAAAACCTCAGAACCCACGGTAGGAAATGTGTGTTTTGTCACACACGCCCTTTAAATTTATGTTTTCTTTCATACAAATATCTAATGGGGTTTGAATAAAATAAAATCTGCACATTGCCATGTGGAAATTAATTTTAAAGAACTGTTTGTCAATTTAATTTCACTGATAGCAACAGACAGATTTATGAGGCAATTAACTAAATATTTGTTTTTTTCACATTTCAATTCATTATAGTAAATTAACAATTTTCCACTTGAAAGTCTTGCACTGCTACACTGAAAGCCTAAAAAAAATATGTATTTCTGTCGGTCTAGGAAGGATTCTCTCATTTTCACAATGTGGATTATTCTCCCCACATTAACTTAACATACTGTATATGTAATACAACCCCTCTCATTTCTATATTACCACAGAACCTGTCATTCTTTAAAATGCCAGTTTCAAGCAACCAGACATAAATAAAGAATAATTACAGCTCTAAAGGCAGCCTAAGTTCTGCTCAAGAAAACAATCCTACAGAGTGGATTTTACAGGCACAAAACACCCACCTATGGTTCAGACAATCCCCAGAGACAAAACCAAGGGTGCTGAGAGATCCAGCCTGACCCTGAGCCACAGTGCCAACATCAGGCCACGAGCCCTGACAGAGCCCAGGGAATGAGCTAACGTGGTGTTGAACACCAAGTAAAAAGTTCACCCTTTCCTCTAAGGGGTATGTATGGCCCCATTTCACATCTACCCTTACTTATTCTGATGATTTAAAGATCTGAATTAATGATTTCAGCCTCAAGGAGGTCATCTGGCCACGGCCGTGTGGGTCTCTTTACCATTGCTGGCCAGATATTAAATGCATTAAGGAGCAGCCATAAGACAGAACTACAGCTTTATGTTCTTTTAACTGGTATTGTACCAAATTAATATCAGGAGGAATATACTCTATAAATATAAAAGCATCTGCTCGTATGGCTCCTTGGATTCTTTTTCTCTCTGTGTCAGTGTTTCATTACCTGAACAGAAATAGTTTTGGTCCTTCCATATCTCAGCTGCCCTTGTGGAGAGCAGGATGTGTCAATTCTTACTGATCTCATGGGTTTCTGTCAGGTCAGCTCATCAAAGATAAAACCCTCCTGAGGAAATTCTACCAACAACATTCCTCAATTCTGCAGAGATTCTGGTTAAGTATTTCCCTGAATAAAACATAGCTTACGTTTTAAAAATCATCCTGGTAATTCACTGGATTACAACACAATCACATCAGAGTATTAGTCTAAATAGGATTTTGTAGTCAGATCTGATCGAGAAGATTTAACATTTTACAGGCCTCCATCTCATAATGCTGACAGAAATCATCAGGCAAAGGGAGAAATTGGGACTGCATGTCACACCAAATGATGGAAACCAACCCTGCAAACTATCAGATAAATCCTCCAGTTTTTTCCATTGTTAATATTTACAAATTTGGCAACAAAGGCTCTCTTGACAGCTACTAGTTCAAAACAATATGCAAACACTAGTTAAGCAGTTAATTGCCATTAGCAACATGCATTGAGAAACCAAGGCAGAGAGAAATTAAAGGAGTTGTTCATATAACCAATTCCCATTGCCCATGTCTTAGTCCTGCTATCTACAGCTCAATTAACCTCCCTTTTCAATGATAAGGAGTTACTAGTACAGCATCTCTATTTGCAATACCCGTCAGAAAGCATATCCCCCACTTTCCATGTTGCAAGGGTTTAAGCATAAACTGAATGGCACCATAAATATTCTGTTTATAGTGGTTTTCACTTTTTAGTCGCGTTATCACTGACAGCAAAGTAACACTTCAATTTTAGCACTCAGGAGGCTAATAAATATCAAATTAATAAAATACTAACAAATGCAAAATACTCCAAGTGGCTAGTAGAGAGGCATTAATTCTTGATAAATGGTCCATACATTATTATTATTATTTGTCAAGTTTTTAAGCACTGCTTAGTATGTCATTAATCTACCAGGTTAAAACAGATTAAATAAGTATCAGCACAGTATTTGAGGATTGTTAAAAACACAGACAACAAACTGGTGATGCTCTTTATCTCATCACTCAAAAAAAAAAGATCAAAAATATCAAAAAGAAAAAAGATCAGTAAATCAGTGATCTGAGTACAGGGCATTTTCTGGAGACTAATGATGGGCTGGGATAGATGGCCCTCACTTCTACTTTAGGTTATCAACTCCTCCCACACAATCATTAATTCCCCAGGAAATGCCTTTTGCTTCAATAACTTTTGCTTAAATAGAT
Organism: Hylia prasina; assembly: GCA_013397195.1. Classification (NCBI taxonomy): domain Eukaryota; kingdom Metazoa; phylum Chordata; class Aves; order Passeriformes; family Sylviidae; genus Hylia; species Hylia prasina. Next base: position 611,369 of record VYXD01013448.1, on the reverse strand, counting down.
CACCAGTGAGAGGAAAAAAGTCAGGCCACTAGAAATGAACTACTGTAAAGCCTCTGAGCTGCACCTGCCATAATTTGCACATAAAGATTTCACAGGTGACTTGCAAAGGCCATTTTAATTGTATTTCAGACTCCTCCTTTTCACCCTTAGCATGGTAATAAAAGCAGCCAGTGGGCAGATTTGTGATGCTCACTACAAGTTTGCTGAGAATGTCTGGAAATGTTAAGATGCTTTTGTTGAGCTCTCATCCATTAAAAGGTGCAGGACACTGAGCCTTAATTAAGAGCTTCTTTATAACAGTGGCTATTTCTGACAGATAAAACACCATTAGGCCCCTTAATTGGAAGGAAGGGGGAAGATGGGAGAGCAAATGTTTCAGCCCCTACTCCAGTAGCAAAACAACTCCTAAAAGAGTGCAGGACCAACTCCCTAATCTGTTTGCAAGACACGTTTAATACCAGGATGCTGTGGAGAGGCCCAGCATCACTCAAGTTTCATTATCATTACAAAATATAGCAGAATGCCTTACTCACAAGTTTATTATCATAAATAATTAAAACAAAACTATCCTTATGGTATGAAATGAATGAACAAAGTACATTATAGGGTGCATTTGTTTCATGCTTTATAGCTGTTTCCTGGCTCCCTACATCAGAAAATTCTCAAATTTGCACTAACTCTCCTGCTCATTAGTCCAAATCAGGAAAATTTTACTGCAGCTGGCTCAAATGACTTGTTCTGTCAAAAACAGGACCGTAAGTGCTCTCTACTAGTTGCATATGCAACATACATTTTTTGTGATAAATCAGAGTATGTGACGTGCAAAACGTTAAAAGAAAATCAAAGCACAGGATTGATCGCTGAGGAAAAGGAAGGAGAGAACAAGAAATTCTACCTCTAAAATTGACTGTCTGATTTCTAATTACAAAAATGTGCTAAGGTACAGATGAAATTATTAAATCTCTGCAATACTTATGCTAACAGTTTGTTCTCATAAGCTTGAAAGTGTTGGGCACGCTCACGGCCTTTGAAGTTTTGCTTTGTTCCTTTGACTTATTTTATGCAGGTCAAAGATCACCATCGCTGCACATATCTGTCACTGGAGGATAATAACACTACAACTCAGTTTGGAATCAGGCTGGGCTGGCATGTTAAACCAGCAGCAGACACATCAATCTTGCTGCTCCTAAAGACGGCGAGTTCAGCGCCGGGAGAACCTCAGCTAATGATGGTTACTGGTTTCTGCATCTCCATGCAGCAGGTTAAGTCTCTCTCCTTTTGAGCAGTCTGTCCTCACGGACAAGCAAAACATGCCAGGAAAGCAAATTATCCTGCTAATCCAGCAAAAGCTGACAGAATCCTACTGGAGAGCAGCAGGATTGCAGGGAAGCACGCAGAGACCTATGGCAGCAAAAAAGAGCTTTCCAGGGAAGACTGAGAAAACAGAACAGTCATCAGCAGTTGGGTAATAATCATAATTTGTGAGAACTGGAAATAGTATTATTATTTGTGCAGTAGCATACAATATGAAATACTGGAGCTTCCCTGCTGTCTGCCAAGTAACTGATCAGCACCAGGGATTTTATTCCTCCCCAACAGGGAGGTCAGAACATAATCCCTCACTCACCAACTTAAAGTACATTTTCTAATCTATTACTTGACCATGACAAAGAGCAGAATAGTTTTTATTTTTACCTAAGAAATCAGCATGCCATAGGAATCTATAATGCATTTACCTGCCAGTCCTTTGCATACAGCAAGTCCAGTTAAAAAAAATCCAAGGGGATTTGGTACCTGGTGAAATTCCAGTCTCTGTTTTACACTTAGAAATAAATGAGTTCAACGCATGCCTGTAACAACAAGCAGCCATAATCTTGCCCCACAGTGAAACTGGCCTGCCGTGGCAAACAGAAGAACTTTATACATTAAGACAATGGCATTTCTTAGTGCCAAAAGCAAGAGGAGGAGAGGTGATGTTTATGTTCAGTGTTCATACCTTCATCTGTCAACACAAGGCTTGGTGTAAAACACAAGAGGATGTCTTTGCTGAGGGTCTTTTGGTTCAACTGAGCCAGATTTCTGAGCAGGTACATATGTGTAGATGTGTTTACACTGCACACTCCTCGAGAGCCCTCACACTTCACACATCCCACCACAAGAGCTACCAGAGGGGGAAGTTTAGAAGAAAGGAGGCAAACAGGGATCTTTTGTACTGGAACTGGTATGGTATTTTAAAGCAAGGAGAGGAAAAGCAGATCAAAGTTCAGGCAGTGAGTATAACGGGCTACAACTTTCTCATACAACATAGGCAAAAGTGGCAAGAATAGATTTGTTTCCAGTTCCACTGGGTCATCGTCTCCTCCAGGTGCCTAGAGGCAAGTACCACATTCCAGTGTGCAGTTTCTATTCTTTCTATCTCAAGCACAGCTGAACAGTCTTGTGGATCAACTCTTTGTGCATCAGAACCAAATCCCTCAAAAACAAAGTGGGAGCTCTCTGTTGACCTCAGCAAACACTAAATCAGGCCCTACTGCAGTCAAAGGATGGCTTTATTTTGCAAAGAGACAGTACTTAAAGTCACACCAAAAACGTACTGCAGAACAGAAGAATAAATTATTTTTAATCAAACACAGCCATTTATGTATTACTTTCTTTACACAGATATTTCCACTGAATCACTGCTGAGAAGGGAGGAGGTGGGGGGAATCTCTTTGCCCTCAAAACTCCCATGTACTACTATTCCCTTGGGAAATTCTGCACAGACAAGTACCCTAGGGAGCCAACTACAGCTGTGTAACAGAAGAGAAACAGCTAGCATAGCTTCCTATTTACCATAAAAAAATTTTGCACTTAAAATGCGGAACTAGTAAGAGAGAAAAATATGATTAATACATGTAGATTTTTTTTTAATGGGAAACTCTGAACACAGCCATCGTGAGATACTCTGTAATCACAGCACATAACAGCTGAAATTGTTACTGATGCTGCAGAAACTAAAAAAGAAAAAAACATTAAAAATTGAGAAACAAACCACTGAAATTATTAAAGGCAGTTTGATGCCACTAACAGAGCTGACCTCAGAATCGAACAAGCCGCTGGAATGTTGGGGCAGAAGATGAAATACCCTTCAGGAGCTTAAATTCCAATCCTAGCTCAAGAGTTTCTCTTAATATCAAAGTAGCTTCTTAGGAAAGCAAATGAAGTACATTACCTCTGGTAATGGTAACCATTTACTCCTTGAAAAGCCTTGAGAGAGCTCTCACGCAGGATAGCCTATGTTTTATTAAATCCTTTTGCATACTTTTATTTTCAGGTCATATAATCTGAAGGACAACGTATTCGCTTAAACTTTTTAAAGTATTCTGTTTTTATCAAGGATTAGTTGTTCTGATTCTTCAATAATTCAAGCTTCATCCTAACTATGTACCATGTCTAAATGTGAGCAGCATTAAATCAGAGCACCATCACACCGTATTTCCACTGAATCCCAAATGTTCAGCACAAACAAACTGCTGGCAAGACAACCAACAAACATTAAGACCTCGCTAAGATCTTCAATTATTCACATTTCTTGTTTACAGTGATGAAACATTACATGATGAAAGGAATATTAAAAAATATTTAATTGTATGGCATGAAGATATGGCCACATCTGCCTATAGGCAGTTATTTTTCTATTTAGAAAATGTGAACCAAAAAGAGGGAGTTGGATATTACCTCAACTCACTGGTTTACAGGTATATCAAACAATATACTATTATTTGGTACAATACCTGTGCCCTAAAGAAAAGCCCTACTAATGAACCAGCCAAGCTGTGCATAAAGATTCCTTATTTTACAAAAGCAGATAGGGCATCTATTACATATCTTTAAAGTAACAATTAGTATATATTATTTTAAAACAACCCTTAAAAGAATTTAAACCATGGAATTATCAACATGGTTTTACTGGGAACCTCTCACCATCATTTTGATGTTCATTTTGGCATGATACAAAGCATAGGAACTTTACCCCAGAGATCAGAGGACATGAGACCTGACCCACACAGCTCAGAACTGGGGTGTGATGGCAAATATGTACAACTGAGGCACCAAGAAGGAGAAGAAACTACAGTTTAGCTTTAATTTCTGCTAATGACTGAGAATACAGGGCTGCTTACAAAAGTGATGCTTGACAGAGAGCCACGGATTCCCCTCCATTTGCCAGATGAAACATGCTGCTTTGTTTTCCTTCTTCCTCATGATGTACCTCTCAATCTTCTCAATAGGACCGAACAATTCCTCATTCCAAACTGCTCAATCACACAAAAGTGGGCCTCCCCTGCTTAGCTGGTTTATTCCCCACCTCCTCTAACACTTGGAAGGGATTCAGACAAGAGCTACAAGAGCGATTAGAGCGCCTGGAAAAACTTGCCTTACAAGGAGAGGCTACAGCTCAGTCTATTTGGTTCATAAAGGAGAAGGTTAAGAGGCAACCTGAGTACAGACTATGAATACTTACACAGGAAAGAGATTGCAGGGAGCAGATGGGTATTTAATCTAGCAGAAAAGGGTGTAACAAGATCCAGTGCTTGGGAGATGAAACCAGTCAAATTCAAACTAGTTTATGCAGCATCCATTTTCAATGATAACAAAATAACAACCATTTTAACAACTTAACTAAAAAGCAGGGGATTCACAGCCATGTGCAGTTTTTAAAGGGGCATTGGAAATCTTTCTGAAAGGTACATTACAGCACAGAGGGTTTGGCACAGACCCTGGTAGAAGGGATGAAGTGCAACCTCAATCCAAGCAGCCCTGAGGAATCCCTCCTGGCCTGAGCTGCAGAGAATTTGGACCTGCTTATAAATGGTCTCATCCAGCTCCTCAACACACATCACACAAAGACAACAAAACCACAGGACCAGAATTTTCCAAAACACTTTCACACCGACATCCACAAACTTGTGCACAGGAAGATGCTGAAGTTCTAAGCCATCATACAGAAAGAAATTTGGAAACTATTTTAGATTTCAAAAAAAAAAAAAAAAACACAAACCCACATAAAACAGCCCAGCAGACACAAAAAATACAAAGTAATGCACTTGGATCTACCACTGTCATATTAATCCACAAGACAGCAGTTATCCACGTAAATATAATATAATCCACCAAAATACAGATTGGGCCATTCCACTCCCCCAGGCAGCCCCTTCTGCAGCTGGGCCACGGTGCTGGTACACGAGGCCCTGTGGAAAAGCCTTGCACAGCACCACATCTTCCTCAGTAAGGCCTGGAATGACTTGTTTCAGGCAGCAGTGCAAGAGTTAAATATTGCTGAGTTGCTAGGAAAAATACCATCAAACCAGTTTATATCTTACCATATTTCCACTCCATTCAAACTGTATTATGCTGCATACCATTTCATCACTTCACAATGCCACAAACTACCTTTTAATGCAAAACAAAGCTTTTCAATGTAAAGCCCCATATTGTAATCCAGAAGAACTTTCCTTATCTATTTCGACAGCAAATCTTTAGTGGCAACCACATGTTATTGTGTTTTAGGGATTGAGACTTTTGTATGAACATGCTGATTGTCTCCTTGAGACATATATAATCAGCATTTTGTGCCAAGAAACACTTAAGCCAACAGAGACTTATACCATTCAGAAATGCTGTTGGAATTGAAAATGTATATTTTGGCTTATTTCCTTAAGCCTGCGATAGCAGGAATTTCTTAGGGGTGTTTTATGATTTTATTTTAACTTCATTCTCTTCTCAAAGTCTCTGAGATTGAACAGAAAGTCAAAACACATGTTCTGAAAGGAAGGAGCTATGCCAGGAAAATAATTTGTTCTGATACACCAGCGCTACCTCACACAGATCCCTCCTGGCACAGGGACATCAGCCTGGAAACTTTGGTCACCTCTGCCTCTGTCCATGGCTGAAGAGCCATGCCTACACTCATTCACTCATTTCCACTGTGAAAGTGGAAAGGAATGCACTCTTTTATATAAGTGAGTGGGTATGAGTCTCATCCAGAAACAGAGCAAGCACCAAAGCAAACAAGTGTCTGTTTGTGTGTTTGAGCAGCTCCCGAATGCCAGCTCACGGCTCGGAGGAGTTGCAGGAGTGGCGTGTTCAGTATTCAGAGAGCATCCACCACATTTGCTGCAACAGATATTTTTAACTCCCGTTTGCTCCATATGTAGAATGTGCAAATACACAAAAGAATGTCTTAATTGGTCCTGCTTTATATAAATGAATAATGGGCTAAATGGGTTGAAGTGAATGTCATATTTATCTCTCCACTGAGGAAAGACATGATGATTCAGAAACAGTGAAGCCAAGAGGATTCAGAGCTGTACTCACAAGTGGAATATATATCTCCTGTCAATACATTATGTATTCCATTTCTACTACAGCCCCCTAAAGGCACAAATAGAAAAAGAGAAGCAAAATCTAAATGTTTCATTTCTGCTCAACATACATTCATGGATGTGGGAGATTTTAATACTTGCTTTCAGGACTTAGGAATCAAATCTCTGGAGCTCTTTATTTTACTGAGTTTTTGTAAATACTAAACTCTCCAGTGTTGGTTTCATCATTTGATATTACCATTGCCAAAAGACATTTTATATTCCTAGGAAGCAGAGGCACAAGTAACAAAAAAGAGACCTGAACTTGCCCCGGCTCACTTGTGCAATCCCACCCAAGGCAACAGCTCTAGTCAGCAGCTGCAGCACCTTTCCAGTTAAGAAGAGACACTTCCCACCAGGCACTGGAAAGCATGTCAGGAAAAACAAAAATCCTTAAAGGTTTGGGGTTTCTTCCTGCTTACAAGTTTCCACATACAACTACTGATTAAAAATCTATGTAAAGGGCATATGCTTTTTGTATCTTCCTCATAAAAATACAAGCATCACCGAAGAGGTCCAAGAAAAATAAAAAGCACGGTGTGCAAGACTGGGCTGGTATTTTGATTCCGATGATTCTGGAGACTGATATTTTCAAGTGCTGCTGCTCTGGTTGGATTTAATAATTACACTGAGCAGAAAGCAAGTGTGCTCTGCACTCACCCCGCCAAGCAGGGAATCACTTTTAGGGCTGCTGGAAAAGTGGAACATCTCATTTCCATTAATCTGGCTCATAGCTTCAGATTCATATATGGCATTAGCAGAGCACCACTTTCAGCCAGAATGGAAGTTCAGCCTTGTGTTTAACTCTGCATTAACTTGAGCATGACAGAGTAAAAGTGCAGGAAAGACTGCAAAAAAAAAAAAAAATCATCTGGTCATATTTTTTCAGCAGAAGAAAAAGCTTTACAAAATGTATAGGTTCAGTTATTCCCAAAGCAGTGTTTTGTTAGTAGCACAGTTGTGCATACAGTGCCATGGCTGGAGGATCTGCCTTGCCCACGGCAAGTAAGGTAAAGCCTCAGGCACATGTAATTTGAAATTCATTTTTACTCTAGCAGACAACTTCAGACCAGCACCTATGTTTATTTTATAAATACAGCACTCTCGATTTGCATTCCTGTAGTCCCTAGGAGCTAACACCAAAACCATCTTATGTTTCAGATGTGTTTTAGACAATAATGCACAATTTTGTCTTTAAAATCCATCAGCACAGATTGGGATCCCCCCGAGTTTTCACATCAGCCCAAACCCTCAGTGATTTCCTTCTGGACACACCCATTAGGAAGTGACATTGCTGGCAGGAGGTATTTGTCAGACTATGCCCAAGCCAAAAAAACCACGTCCCTTTGCTTTTAAACATTGTTTCTTAATTAAAAGGAAAAGAAGGCCCTCCAAACTTCAGTAATTTTTGTCTCATCAGTTACTAAAGGTGAGCTGAGCTCTGGTGTCTGGGACTGCCACGTAAAAAGGGTGGGCAAATAACTCATTGTTGCATTTCCCTCTTCCTGCTCCATTTCATTATGCCAGTACTCACATTACCCAATATTTAAAAGCAGATAATTGTCAGTAATGACTGCTCTTGATAAAGTAAACTGTTTCTTTTAGAGGTTAAATTTAGATGGATGGTTGAATTTATCTTACTCTTGCTACAACAACACACCACAAGCTGCCCTCAGTCACCTATGGGCATGTACTGCCCTAACAAAGGACTACCAAGTATAACCAGGAAACAGAATTTTGCCCTAAATACTATTGTCCTGATCAAGTGATCAGTTCATTTTGCACATTACATTATTCAAAAACAGCTGAAGGTCCTCAAATCCTACCAGCTTCCCTAAAAGGCAATTAGATGTTTTACCTAACTGCAACTTACAGGTGGGAACTATAAATTACTTCTTACAGTAACCATAAGTAACTGTAAGAAGCCAAGAAATGGTCAACTCTAATGAATTGCTTATTCAATTTAGTATAATATCAGTCATGACTAGTTTTGTTGACATTTCAATATTCTTCTTTTTAAAATATAAATCTTGGACAAAAAGATATCAGAGTGTCACCTATTGATTTCTACATAACAGGTTAATAAGTAAATAGTTAGTAAGCATAGAAGGTACCACTATCCAAACACCACTTACAAATGACTCTTCATTTCTAAATGAGAAGAAATGCCTGACACACCACAGTCACCTGTATTAGCCACCAGATCTCCCCAGTTGGGTTCTTAGCCATAAATAGTCAGGTAGCATGAACAAAGGTCAATGAGTGAATTTACTACTGGATGACTCCATAAATTGCTAATTCAGAAGACCTAAAGCCCAAACTGTACCTGCAGGCATTTGAGACAAACAGTATCACAGACTCAATAACAAGGGAAGACAAGTGAAACCTGGTCTGCTTGAGTGTTTGACACAGATGCTTCATTTTTTGAAACCGTAAAGTATAAATACTATTGCAGAATGAAAATTTGCAGTTACTGCCTCAGGGACCGACTAATAAAAAATATTCTGCTAACTACTGCAGAACTGTTTAGAACAATTAGTCACAGGTAAACACCTCAAAGAGCTCAAAAATTAATTTGGGTTTTCACCTGAACAGATGCTCTTAAAAACTATGAATTGGTATTTCAGGGAGTAAGCTCATACATCTGACATCTACTAAAAGCTGGCTTGCTGTACAAAGGAAAATAATGTAAGTGAAACAAAGACTGGGTATCAAATAAGTTATTGTGTCCCAAGGACTTGGATGTGACAATGAAGATCTGGATAAGCCCCTAATTGGTTTATTCAACCATAGCTCAGATACTGAACAGTTTCCACTCCACTCAGCTCTGCAGCTCATGTTCTTATCAAGATGCACGAGCCTGAGAGGTCTTTGACATCCAAAAAATCTCGGATACTAATCCAAGACCAGGAGTGCTCAGTATTCAACAATTACAAGGATTTAAAAGCATATTTATTTATTTATTTCTTTTCTTTCTTTCTTCAGCTATGTATTTGCTGCAGGTGAGGCAACAGTTTATCAGTTTTAATCTATTTTAATTTCCCTGCCTCCGTGAAAGCTGAGGCCAAATTCAGAGGGTATCAGCCAAATTGCTGAAGAGCATGACAGGAAAGCTCAGATTGAAAGAGGAAGCCAAGAGGAACCAGCAGATACAATATTCAGCCAAGGGTGGTGTACAGCAAAGAAACTATTCAAATTCTCAGAATAATATTTAGTTATTAACTGTACTTATAAGAAAAGACATTATGTATGCTGATGGGACTTAAGATCCCTTATAATCCCTTGGAAAAGCAACTCTCTCCAGCTCCGCATTTGGCAAGAAAGGAACATATAAGCAATATGTAGGATATCTATACATTGCTATAATATATATAGCAATAGGCTATATTAGGATAGGATATAGGATAAGCCTGGCTTGTGCTCTAGCACTGTGTGTAATATTTGCTTCCACTGTTCCATCAGCAATTAATAGTGTCTTCAACTTCATTAGTTCATCAGAAATACATTCAGGAAGTGAGGTGGCAGCAGTCTGCACTAAACACACAGAACTCCCTTGCACTGAACAACAAAAGGGGAACCCCAAAGGTGAATAATTTCAGCCTGAAATGCATCTAATTGCTTATATTCTTCCATGGAGAGAATCCACAGAATCAGATCATATAAATTCAGCTGGAGGAGCCATGTCCTAAGCCTAAGGAGCAATTTACTCAAAGACATAGAAGAAAATGCATGTTTTGTAATATTTTCCTGTAAATAGCTGTCTATGTCCATAAACACCTTCAGGTCCCGGAGTGGCGTGACAAATTACCAGACTAACCATTTTTTTTCAGCAGTTGGTGGAATCAGAGGTTTTAAACCACTCAAAATGCAAACAGACAATGATGCACTCAATTTATATCTCTCATTGTATGAGAGTCAGGCATTCGTCTCATTCTTAGCTCTGGCTTCATCATGCCATATTTTTGTGTACACTCCAAACACAGCCAAACGAAAGGTTTTTCCTGAGCAGCCCTGGCTCTCCATGAATTGATTCCCACACTGGGAAGTGGTGCTGCAGGTCTGTTTCAAACACAACAGCATTTGCAGCGGAGTCCAGCTGCCGCAATCTACCCCGTGCAGATGGACTAATACATTCCTTCATGGGTATTATCTGAGCTGCAGGGCCAGAAAGCAGGGGAATGTGTAACAGACTGAGCTCTTGCCACATTGTGAGAAAAGGTAAATTGTCAACAAACATTTCCTACATCTGATATCTTTTGTATGGAGAGCTACGCTTTTAATAAAGAAGCAGCTGCCACTGCTGAACGATTAATCAATACTGGTAAGCTGACATCTTAAGAACTTGCTGAACTAAAGCTTTTCTTTTCCTCCTGCATTTACAAATAAAGTGCTCACTATTTGACTAAAGCCTGTCTACTTGACTGGAAAATATCAGAGTCCTATTTAAATGACATTTGCAGAGAATGAGATTTTATCCTGGTCGCTGCTCCTTATCGCTAATAATAACATCAGATTAGTGGATTTAGGCCAGCCGAGTAGCAATGCCTTTTCTGATCCCTTCTTAAAGCAGCTCTTTCCATCTGTCTAGCCAAGCTTTCCTCTGCTTGTATGGGCCAACGATTAAGTCTTAAATGGAGCTTCAATTGATACCATGTGGGATATCTATACAGAGGTTCATTGTGTTGCTAAATTCCAGCCAAGACATTTATCAACTCTGACTACTGCTTACTTCAAAAGGGCAAAACACCTGGATATTTACAGGTACAAATATTCCTACACTGTGCTGCCTTCTCAAGTAAGTACAATAATTAGACAATCCAATTTCAAAAATGCACATTTACTGTAAGATCTTCCAAACAAGATACAGGATCAGACACCAAGCTCATTTCGGAGAGCATGACTCAAGTGAGTACTGCAGAGGACTGGCTGCACGACTTTCTGCACATTCAGAATCCTTCCCACAACCCATCAATTAATGGGTGACCTACACTTAAGCACAGTATGGCTTGCCAGCAACAGTGGTTTTCAACTGGGCCTTATGAGGTCGTGACTGAGCAATTTTGACACTGGCAGAAAATAAACTGCATACACACACACACCTCCCATATACACTCACAGCACTGTACAGATTTTTAAAAGAGCTATTACTGGTTTTGTCATCATTGCTTTTAACAGTTTAGTAGCATAAGCAAGGTGTAATATCCAAATGCTAAACACTCTCAATAAAAATTACTAAAGTCAATTAGAAAGTAAATCTGTTTTATTTCCCCTCCTCTTTTTTGCGGTTTTTAGTTTAAAGGTCACTTTGTATTCCAAGTGAGGCCACTTACAGTATGTTAACAACTGACATTTCCTCTTCTAACATATAATGCAGGCCTGATAACTGCTGTGCACTAAAGATAAGATGTGAAACCAATAGTTCTCATAAGAACCTAGTGTTTCTAGATCATGCAAATCTCCTAACTCCAGTGCTTGTTTAGTTTTTAACAAGGTCTCGCTCATTCCTAACCTTGATCAAAAAAGTGTTTCCACATGGCAGTCAGACTCATGCCAAGTATAGCTACACACAGAAAGTTGCCTGACTTAATCAAGCAATGCTGGAGACATGAAATGAATATTTAGCAAGGTCAAAGTCAGACTGCTCTTTGAGAAGCAGCAATTGCTGACAGTTGAATGAGCAGCACACAAATCTGGGATCCTATTTTAATACCTACATATTTTCACTATTTGTCATCCTGTTAACAAAACTGCATTAAAGCACAATATTAGAAATCTAAGAACATTTTTATGGGAAGGATAAAATCTACTGTATATTTATGCATGTCATAAAGCCCATAATGTATCTTGCATGAAACCATTTATCTTCATTTCATAGGGTCACAACAAGTACACACTACTTTTCCTTCAGGAAGCCTGTGGCATGTCGAGCCAGGCATCAGTCATAATAAGACAAACTTATTTCATTAAAAAATGATGCATGAAGTAAAATGGAAAAGTCCAAATTTTTTAATTAACAGGATTGTGAGCATCGCTTATCTTCGAAAACAGCAAATTGGAATTAATCACATTTCAAGACCAAGTTAATATTCTCTCTCTCTTCTACAAAATGACTGTGATTGATCTAAATCTAGTTATTTCATGCAAAACTAGGTTAAATACTGTAGATCTTTATGACCACACAGAAAGCATTACCATGACAGACTGTGCTATTGTATTTCACTTGCTGGGTAAGCGATCGAAACGGGGAAAAAATCTCCAAACCTTGAGAACAAAATGTTTGCCTGGTAACTTTTCTACAGGAACAAATTGCTGCCTTGCCTGGGCATCCAGGCCCAGTAGGAATGTCATCCATCACACCACCCCCTTTTCTCCCTGGCACTCAAGAGGGCACAGCAGCCAAGGACAACCCACCCACCCCACCGCACAGACATTCACAGGCTGCTCCCACGTCTGGCTGCTGTGTAGCCATCCAGAGATGGTCACTGAGGCACCAGGGGCTCCTACCACATGGCTTTCCATGCCCTCTTTCCTGGGAGAGCAAGGGCAGCCCCCCTCACCTCCTCCAGGTATGGCCACAGGATCAGTAGGCACCTTTCTCCATGAGAAGAGATGCCACTCTTTAAGAGGCACCTTTATGGAGGCACCTTCAGTCTGCAAGTCTGGGCAAGNCATGAGAAGAGATGCCACTCTTTAGGAGGCACCTTCAGTCTCCAGGTCTGGGCAACTCTGCTGATGTGCACAGAACTGTCAGAAATGATAGCATCTTACATATCTATATCTAATCTATATCTATTTTTATTTATTTATTTTTTACACACACACACATTTATGAAATTTATTTACTATCTATGAACTACCATGTACTGAAACGTGTTGGTATCTCAGTATTGCTACAAACCATTCTAGCTCTGTGACCATGCAGAACACTGTTAACATCTCAGTAATTGAGGATAATGAGGAGCAATAACATTGTAAGAAATTATGACAAACATAATTGCAAACCTTTTTTTGACTCGTATGTTATTTTGTGCACACAGACATAACAAAGCTTCGTTATAACTTATCTACCAATATGTAACATCACAGTTCAATAGCCTGATTTCAGGGTTTATCAGCTGTCTGAAGCCAATTTGAACAAAGGCCAGATTTGTTTGCACATCAAAAAAGAGCAATGTACTGTCAAAAGAGAGATCCATACAACATCCAAAGAACAGGCAGCAAATGCTGATTTTACTGAGAAAAGCCCCGGTGAGTGGATACTTCTGAGATGTAAATGACTTTTGGTGAGCCTTCAAGTTAGATGCTGAGAGTGCAGCTCACCATTTCTCTCCTCAGACTCTGGCAAGACTTCCCACCCCTCCAATTCAGTTTTGTAAAATCTTACAGAACTTCCTGCTAGCAAGAAGGCAATCGCGGGGATGTGGCTGTATGAAGATAATCAGATTCCTGAGGGAGCAAAGGTCCTCATTTATATTTTTTTTAAAAAATCCTCAGGGGAGTGATTTTCTCCTAACACACACAGCCCCCTACCCTATTGTGTCTTACTGCTTAATTAGCTACCGTATGAGATGCAGTTCTGTTTGCACCAACTTTATGTCTACTGTAATTGCCCTGAGTTGCAGTTCCAAGAAGAAAAAAATTGATCAAATAACTATATATTTTGTTTGATTAATAATGAAAAAATCATTAAGGGATTAAAGTGAAACCATTTCACTCCTGTTGATCATGTTCAGTAATTTGAAATTATTTTATGATCCTGATCAATGTAATTAATGAGAATTGCTGTTAATTAGTTACACTAGCAGGTGGGCCATGTAAAACGTATTCTCTTAATGCCATAGAATATCATGCAATTAGAATTTGGGTTAGTTCTGTAGCATTCCCAGAATAAGTTTAAAAAACTGCCCAGGACCACAGCGTTTGAATCTGCTGCACAGACACCACACAGCCACGCAAAATGACTGCCATAAAGGCACCACAGACATACACTTGTTTGGAGATTTAGGACCTTAATCAAACATTCTTGTTTTTCCAACTGTCATCTTTATGACAAGTCCCCAAGCTCTCTCACAGCAAACCCTCCTCCTGGTACACAGGAACAAACCAGGTTCCTGTGTAACTTGGAGCTTCACTCTCAGCATCTTGTTAATTCAGTCACTCTCATCTGGTGCCTTCTGGGCTCCCCCTAAGGAGAGGGCTTTTTTCAGGAGAAATAACCTCTTGGGTGTGAGCTGAGACAGACAATAAAAGTGTTAACTGCTTAGCAGGGCTATGCAGCTAATTAGCAGTATTATGAGTTTAAGGGTGGTTTTGATAATCACAGGGCCTGTGAGGGTTCCCCACCCCCTAGGAACACAGGGAGATTAATACTTTTTCTTTCTTTGAGGAAAAAAGGCAACAAACTGAATTGTGGAAAAATGCACGTATTTATACAGTGGAATACAGTTCAGGTTTGCATTTCCTGTAGGACCAGAGCAGGCAGTATAACATTACCCAAACTGAGGGAGCAGCACAGCTCCTAGAATTCCTCTTCAGCCAATTTATGGATCGGGTCTAAGCACTGCAGCATCTGGAGAGAACACGCAGTCCCACAAAGGCAGAAGCCATTTCTGGAGCATACTGGTCTATGGGCAAGGCAGGTCAGAGGAAGGGAGGTCTGGGCACATGGACAGACTGGGCAGGATAAAGGCAAGAGGGGATCTGCCAGAGCTGAGCACAAAACTTCTGTCTCCCTTTTCCAAGAAGAGCTTGGTGAGAGTCAGTGTTAGCCCTCCTTGCTCTGCAGCCTGGTTTGTTCAACATCTGCAAAGGTTTTTCCCCTTTTTCTCTCTTGTGCTGTGCTGTACTTGTGGTATCTACATGAGTCTGTGTTTAGAATCTCAATGTGACACCCATTTGGCTACACCTTGTAGTCACACACAACCACACTGCTGTACTAAGACACAGCTACATCTGATAACCATTAAGCTTCAAATATTTCTTTAAAAAACATATGGCCTTGCGGTTAAAAAAATAACCAGAGTCAATCAAACCATCACAAGTCACCCTTAAATACCAAAATGACAAGTGCACTAGAAATAAAGATTTGAACTTACTCTTTGCATATTAAGAATAGCCAAGATTAGAGACTCCAAAGGCAGAAGTGATTAAGAGACACACAGCTAAATATGAGGCCAAGCTGTGTTTGCTGTTGGCAGGGGAAACTCCAGGTGAGCTTGAGCTCCTGATGAATCCCTGACATGGTGGGTCAGTCCATAGCTCTGAACTCCACTGTTTGCAGAAGCCTTTTTGCACTATTATCATCAGAAAGAAGGCAAGAGCTGTCTCTCTTTGAAAAAGGCTGACAAATCAGTAAGGGAAGAGACAGCAGAGCAAAACTACTGTGATAAACCTTAGGGGTAAGCAATCCCACAAGAGCCTGGTTCTAGCAGGACTCAAGTTTAACAAGCTCTTCAGTGGCTGTGAGCCCTCACCACCAGGGACACTGGGTGTTAGAGGAAGGGCTGTGTTTTAGACAAAGTGCTCCCCAACAAAAAGAACAACTCTCTATTTACAAAAGAGTAAAAAAAACCCCACAACACAAAGCAAACATCACCACTGTTTCTGTAAGGTCTTAATGGTAACCATCTCAATGGACTGGATCGAGATTCTGGGGAACCAGCCTCAGTCTTTACCTGGTTCCTACACTAAATATTACATGTACATAACTGTCGGCCTGAGCCAGTGTATATTGGCCTCTTCAGATGAAAGAAAATTGGTGTCAGCAGCCTCCTGAGCACATTTTAATAATCAGCCTGATCATGGGTGCATGGCAGCTGCTCGATTGATGGTGTTAGACAGCGAATAAAGAAAGATGCCAGCAGTGCCCTCAGATCTGACATAACGAGGGAAACATCAGTCATTTGGCTAAAAGGCTCATAAAGGCTCCATCAGCTGTGACACAGGAGTCTGTCTTATGCAAAGCTAATGAGGAAATGTGGCAGCGTTAGCATTCTCTTTAGACAGTAACAAGTTGTGAGTGAGCTGCATTTTAGATGAAAAATTCAGTTGAAAACAGGGCAGTTTTCATGATCTTTGCCTAGATAAGATGCTGATGTCTGGGACAGACTGTTAGAAATTAAAAGATATTTGAAAGGGTTTTAGGCCAGCCACTGCCAATCCCAGTAGTCTGTGTATTGATTCCCAGTTACTACTGGGAATGTGTGTACATAAGGATTTTATGTGTGTACATAAGGATTAGCTCTTCTGACTAGATTTTGATCACCCTCATATTTCCCTTAAACTATCATTTAATAGAGGAATTTTACAGTACTACTGGTCCCCAAACTTTGGTTGATTGACAGGTAAGGTGGCACCGCTGAAGGCAAACAAAATAAGATATGAACATGATATGTGATTTAACTTTGTGCTTTTTCTTTGGTTATTTTTTGATTTAGGGCACTTTCCTTTTCACTCTTAATTTCTAAGCAAATCTTTTAACACATTCCTTTTTGTTTTCCAAATTTGTTCTGAAACCTGTCACCCTGGTTTTGAGGATTTTTCTAGGCCTTCTGATTTGTCTTTCATATTGGAGTCAGAATTTTTACTTTCCCACACTTTTATTATAAACAATAACTTTCTTTTCCTAACTGTCCTTCGTTGTTTACATATTTTTAGGTAGGAGGAGAAAGTTGATTGAAGTTGTCTCGACCAATGTGGTTTGGGAGGTGGGATTTACTCCTGCAATCCACAGGCACCTTTGGAAATGTATAAAATTGAGTTTTGTAAATAAACTCGAGCTTTTCCTGCTTTGCTCATCACCGTGTCCTCATGAAGATCTTTCGTGTCGTTCTGTGGCAGAAACCAACCAAACATAAGGCACTAAATTATTTTGTTGGCATTCAGCTCTGCAAATTTGAATCTGTTTTGATTCTCTCAAAAATTCTCTTCTGCATTCCTCCCTAAGAATAGGAAGATGCTATTTTCTTCTTTGTGGCCAACTGCAACTAAAAATTCAATGCCTTTGTGATTTGGGATTCTAAATCATGACATGACTTGTGATCCCCCACGGATCTCAGACTCTCTTTGGGGCTGGGAACCTCTGGGTGTCCCTTGGCGAGCAAGGACTGGGCACAAACAGAGCTCTGCAGTGGGTTGATGCAGACCTGGATGGGAAGCAGTGCAGACACAGCTGCACAGCCCAGCCCTGCTGCAGGGCTGGCTGCTTTGTGCCCCTCAGGGCTCGGGAGGCAGCGGTTTGGAGTCATTTGAGAGCGCTGCCCGAGTCTCCTGTGTGAATATTTTAAAGCAGCCCTTCTTCAGGAGGGTACAAGCAGCTCACCCTGCCCATGGATTGGGTTGCAGATCCAGCCTGTGAGAACAGCATACCCTGGAGCTGTCAGAAGGGTTGCTCTGGAGGGTAAGGTAACAGTAGAGAAATGGGGAAGAAGAGACTCACAGATGAACTTTCGCTTTCAGTCAAATTTCCATTTCTAACAACTTCTCCCATTTCAGTTTCCCAGCATGTTGATATATTACACTAATTATAAGAATGACCTTCTCCCCTTCTACATTTTTTTTCTTCCTTCCACTGCTCCAGTCAATAGATTTACAGTCTAATGTTATTTCTGTGTATGTCATGAGAGCCATTCCAACAGCAACAGGGCATTATGAAAAAAGCAGTCAAAAGGTAATTAGAAATCTTGCTGAAATGTTATGTTTGTTATGTGAGGACTAGAATGAATGATTCAATGAGCCTCAAAGTTCATCCTTAACACTGATAAGTGGGTTTCTGCCAAGAAATGCACAGCTGGTGACAGCAGGGATTCAGGGTTTGGGAGGGACACACACTTCTAAGGTGAAATTGGAGACAGGGATTAGAATCGGAGAAAACAAAGGAGGTCTTTATTCCTGGAAATGTTAAAGTCATTTTTCAGTGGCAAAGGAAATGCCATTTTTATAGCACATACCTAATCTTTCCCCTAGTTTTGATAGCAGATGTTTAGTTACATAGGTACAAATAGGGATTCCAGAGACAGAGCAAAGAAAATGGCCAGCAGATTTTCTGACTTTGTTCCTCAACCACAACTTTACCACATCACGTTGTGTCCTGTATGTGCCACACTGTCTACCTGTACCTCTAACTCCACATTAACTAAGCACCTAGAAAAATAAAATATTGATAGGCAGGGTTAGGTTGTCAAAAAAAGAGATCCCAGCACTCTGGAAGTGCAGATGTGCAGCACATTCTCACATTCTATTCCAGACTGTCCTGCCCAAAGTTACAATGCTAATTGCCACTGGAATATTCAATGTAATACCCATTTTGAATATTCAATATTCAACTAATACCCATGGATTGCAGCTGCTATTAAAGTTAATTAATTAATTAATGTTTCTAAAGATTGTTGAGGTTCCTGAATAAAAGGTTACGCATTGTACACCAGTGCTTCATTGACATTGGAGGAGGCAAAAAATTCATGTTTTTCTTATGCAAATTATTAATTCTCTGGCCTCTTTTTAGACCTTCGTACTGTAAACTAACTTCGTCTAGCTGCTTTCTATATAGTAATGACTTACAGACTGTAATACCTTTCCTGGGAAGAGACTTCAAAATTGCACCAGCACTTTGGAACACCTTGTCAGCATCAGAGTTACACTGGCAAATGGCTTAAGCACATAGGGTTTTTTTAACAATAGGGCTTTATTTCTGCTGAAAGTCAACATCACTGAGGTATTTCACTATTATCTAACTCCATTTGCACTTACATTTGCTTGATAATGTGGCCTTGCCAAGTTATACTAACATAAATTATAGATTATTGTTTAGGGATATACTCTTTTTTTCAGCTGTATTTTAGAGCTGCACAATTTGTATGTGGTATTCTTTGGAGCTTACTTTCTACAACGTACGAGGTACAACCACATTGCCATTTAGTACAATGTATTATAGGTTAAAGGCATATACTGCCTAGTTTGTGAGAAGCCAGAGAAATTTTCCTGAGAAATAAATGCATGCCCTAAAGCCATTTCTGCAAAATACTAAATGGTAAACAATTACAATGCTTATGCTAAGCTCTGTGTTAACAGCTGCATGTATTACAGACTGACACACCGAGCATTGATACAGCAGGGGCTGTACAGAACGTATTTAAAACCATATTTCAAAACTTGTAACATGCCAACATGCAAATTAATAAATTTTTCTTTCCGAATGTCACCGGCATGGTGATTTCCAGCCAGCCTGAGCGTCGTTCTCCTGAAGCAGTAAAAGTAACACAGTCAATCTCCTCTGAATCCTATCTCCCCTGCTTCCTGCAGGGTCCCTGGGAGTTTATGATTCATATTCCAAAAGCTGTACGCAGTAGCCCTTTGGGGATATGTATTAATGAAGAAATTTTCTCACGCCAGAGCTGCCTCTTTATTGGAGTACGAAGGGTACAGTCTGTTCCGAGAGGCTTTTTAATTTCTCATAATTAACCCTGCCAGAATTAACATTGGTGGCATCACTGACAGCAAATTAAAGAAGCCACATCAGCAGAGTTAAAGCTTTTTCTGCCTTCCCCTCTCCCCTCCTCCCCTTTTCAGCCCCCCCATTTTCTGTGTGTTTAAAGAAGAAAGTTCTCCAAGTCTGACAAGACGATCATCCTGTCATTGCACTAAGAGAGCCCTGCTGGGAGAGGTATGATTAGAGCATTTCCAGACTTCCCTGCCGTTAATACCAACCTATTTCAGCTCTTAACTGGCCTCGTGCCATGTAGATTTGTGGCAAAGAACCGTGGTTTCAGTTTCTTTTGCTCTATGAGGTACAGTGCTCACCTGATCTCCTCTGTGAGCTGATGGAACCAAGATCTAAAGCCCTCTGCAGCTTTCAGACAGCTTCTTCTGCTGACAATGTATTAAAAGCCAGATCAGCTGTGCTTTGAGTCTCTTTAATCTAGCTTTATACCAGCCCCTTTTGCACAATTCTGGGCAGAAGATGAAAACGTACCAGGAACACCGAGATACCCAAACAAACACATTTTTTCTTCTGTTAAGCCAGAAATAAATGTGTTAAGCTTCAATATTGCTGCAACCACAGCCACTTAAATATAGAATTTCAGAGAAAGAGAAAAGGGATGGACTATCAGTGTCCTACATGATTTTCTCCACTGCATGTCTGAGAGGAGAGAGGGATCCTGGAGAAAGCCCAAGGTGGTGAATGCCATTTTAAGAATTACAGTTCAAGCCCTCCTGTTCCTGTTTGAGTGCTCTGAGCATCAAAGCTCTAGAGGTCAAAACTAGATTGGCTTACATAAATATTTACCCCATTGTTTGATCTTTTGCTGAAAACTGAGGAATTATGAAGCTGAAAGCCCTACCAAAGGCAAGATATGATAAGACTGCTGCTGTTACAGTCACATGTGAAGCAACAGTGGATGAGCCAAAAAACAGTGCTCTTCATTCATCTACCTACTGATTTCCATGGAAATGATATCTGCTGATCCTCTTATTCCCTCTTTATAATCACAGCCTTTCTTTAGCAATGAGGAAAACTTGTGAGCATGGTCACTTTGCTTTCTGCAGGGGACAACCTGAGGCACGTACATCTTTGCACATGATCACACTAGGAGTTGGTGGTTTTAAAGCCACAAGGAGAATTTCCAGTACTACCCTGCTACTCTGCACTTGCCTTGTTTCCTACTGCCTTCTTCCCATGAGCCTGGCATTGCATTCCACATAGAATTTCCAAGGGTTAAAACATTTGCCTGGACTTCAAAATGTCTGTGTAAATAGAGAATGAAAATTTTGCATAACAGTGTATGTGAAGCATCTTCCATTACCTGCTATGACATTATTATAAACATCAACCTAAAAGCCACAAATCCACGAAGCCAATAATATTTTCAGAGGTCTGATGGCTTAAAACCAAGAATAGGGATTTCCATCAGCAGGGGGGTAGGAGTCAGGGAGAACACAATGGTTCTGAGCAGGCATGTGACAGCCAGCAGAGGTACACACACACACTGTCCTCGACAAACCACAGGCTGCACTGTAAAACACTGCAGTTGGGAATGTGCCAGTGCAACCAGAACAAGGACCTACTTCCTGCACTGTCATCTCACTTGACAGGCACTATTGGAACACAATCTGTGAGTAATTTCAGTGTGCCCACCACAGGGAAAGGATCTGATTTACATTCAGCGGTCTGAAAGGTCGCAGCAATGATGGTGCTGCAGATTACTTGCAGATATGACAGCAGCGTCAATTTCTTGAGACTATAATATTAAGTGTTTGTGTATCTGTGTGTCTGTACATAAAAATATATGTATAGTTGTGTGAGGAGGAAACTAAATTGCTAAATAACTTTCTGCATTAAAACCGGGGGCCAATTGGATTTTTGCAAAAGTTGTCATTATCTTAGACTTTTTCTATGATTGGGGAAGCAAAACAACCCTGAGAGGGAAAGAGTTTAGGACAGTACTGGTTCCAGAATGTCTCAGTCCACAATGGAAGAGGGATGGCATGCAACACCAAAGTACCTGGACACCTGCCTGAAAGGCAGCAAAAAATGCGAGCTGAATATGGTCTGAAGACAAGCTCTTCAGCTGGTTATAATTCCCATGTAACTCCAGCTAAGAGAGTTTTATGGGAATGTCAGTTTTAGTCATCAGTAAATTGTCCTGCCTGCAGCTACAGTCCTGGACCATATTCTTGTCCACCTTTAACTTCTCTGATCTCTCTAAAAGTCTCGGCATTTTAATTAACTCCCTGTGACTCCTCCCAACAAACACTACAGTTGAGAGTATCAACTGCAGGGAATTTCTGGGGTTGAGTCCTGATGGTCCTGAAGGAATTGCAAGAGGTTTCCAAAAGCTGACACTCACACACCATTCTGAGTTGGTCCTCTTGATTTTTTGACTATTTCCAGTACTAACATACATCTTTTTAAAGGTCTGCAGATGGATAACTTAGCTGGGAGTGCTGTAGTTTAATAAGCCAGGAGAGAGGGAATACACATGAAAAGAAACGATTTGAAAAGAAACAAACTGAAAACAAACAATACACATGAAAAGGAAGGCAAAGAGTGCTCAGAGCAACTGGGAAGGTATTTAGAGGTTAGGGTAGAAAAATCTCTGAAGCCATTTCTTGTGTGTATGGCTGCAGTAAAAGAAACAGCAACAAGGACACAGCCACGCACCAACCAAGGGCTGCAATACAAATCACAGGAAGCAAGGTGATTTCTCTAGTAACTACTTCACGACTGGAATTCTGTCCACAATTTTAAGCATCACACAGATAAGTTAATTTTACTGTAGAGGGCGTGCAACTTCAGAAACCTTGACTAACCTTGGGTACTTAAAGATCTCATGTCAAGACAGGCCAAAGTGATTGAATTTATTCTTGCTAGGAAGGAGATAACTTTGAAATGGCTGAAAGGAAATATTTCATTTCAGATTAGGAAAAATTTTCATATAGCACAGCGATGTGGGAGATGGGAAGAACCTGTTCATTACCAGTTAAAATAAAATAAAGCCAAAACTGTGGCCATCATTTCACATTTGGAAATAAAGAGCCAGTATCTGCTATCACTGACAGCTATAAAAGTCTCATTGATTTCAATGAAAGCTGCAAGTGTGCATCTAATTGAGGAATCTGGATCACAAAATGTAAAGAAAAATCATTTTGCTTAGAGAGTAATGAATATGCCATATTATGCTGCCAAGTAATATTACTGCCACCAAGTCTCAATGAGTTTATGAAACAGATTGATATTTTTATTAGTAGAGAGTAGATTGAAAGAGAGCGACAAAACAAAATGAGGATGAAAAAAGGTAAAAGAAAGCAGACTTACTGGGCCAAATGGCTTTTTCATGTCCATAAATTGCTAAGTGTATTTCTAATTAATTTCCCAATTCAAACCGCCAGAAATAAAAAACAGCTTTTGAGTGTGCTGTGAACTCAGGAGAGACTCTGTAGACTTGGGCAAATAATAGTATAAAATGGTTTATGAAACCAGAGGGTTTATGGTCTATAAATAACTTCCATGTATTTTTATTCTTTACACGTACAATATTACTGAGGACTGGATGATAGCTTTTCACTGCTGCCTGGTTGACTTCTTCCACACACACACCCAAGGTAATGACGATATTGATCCTGAAGAGACATTTTTTGAGACAGATAAAAAAGCCACACAACTGAACTAATAGAAAGGGCCTAGCAACTTCAGTGGTAAAGCTGTGGTCCTTTAAGTGAACAGCAATTGGCCACACAGTTTTAAACCTACATCCTAATAACTTCAGGGGTCTAGGATGAAAAAAAGAAAAAACAAAAAAGAAGGAAAGAGTAAGCCATCTAAAAGATGACTTATGGCAGTTAGTGCCTTTAACAGGCCTTTAGATAGCTAACATGTAAATTTTTAGGAATCCAAGTATTATTTAAATCAAAAAAATACATAAGATACATGTATTTGTCAGTGTAAACAAGAGACTCACTGAGAAAATGCTTCTGATCTTTAGATTTACAGCATGCTCTTTTTTTTGGCTAAATGTGCAATTCAAAACGTGCCTAATTCCTAAAATCCATATATGTGACACTGCCTGGGTTTCCATGACTACTGCTCTGAAAACCATATTAATTATTCAAGAGGTCCATGCCATTCTCCCTGTGTTCCATAAGGAATGCTGGGAAGCACTGTCTGCCTTTATAGAGCAATACAGATATTTAAAAGGACTGCATCACTGGCTCTAAATACCACAGATATTTTCTTACAGCACTATGACATCTGCGTGATAGGTCCCATAAATATTATCCAAACACTCCAGTGCATCAGCACAGAAAGAAAAATGAAAAAAACCAAACCAAAACCTCCAAACCAGAAAAACTCTCCTCTTTGCTTTTTTCCTTCTCTGTTTCAGCAATCTTCAAAAAGGTGCTTTAATTCTAGTCCCTGTTTATCACCCTGATATAATCCTATTTTAAACAAAGTCAACTAGCATGCATGCAGGAGGGATTAATCGCCCGTGCTTTTCTAGAGGATATCGTTTCAAATGGTGAGACTTACATTAAATCAAATTTCTCACATCAGCTGTGACTAAGCAGCTGTTTGCCGTATCTGTTGATCTCTGTATATTTTAATAACCATAATCAGCGCAGAGAACATTCTCTGCAGATAACACTATCAAAACAGGCTGTGACAAAGTAAGGAATGTCAGCGCCGGAGCAGTACGTGCCGCCGCCGTCCTGTCACGGCAGGATGAGCAGTGCCAATCACACCACAGCAGCACTGGCACATTTCAGGGACAATTACCCAAAGGCAGAGAGGAGAGGAAAGTGGGCCAGGTCCTCCTCTGGTGGGAGCAGAACAATGGAGTTATCCCAGGTTCATACCTAGGTGGCTGGAAGCGTGATCTGGCCCAGCATCAATCTCGCCGGGGATCTCAGATTGGCATATATAAAATACTCAGGCAGCCCTTGTGGAAAAAGTCCATAGGATGTGAGAGAAAATGAGGGCTTTTCTGGCAGAATTTTCTAAGTCAAACCACTATAGAAAATGTCAAGATTATATTTGTGATTATTATATTCTAGATCTCAATTAAACACTCTCTGTTCTTTCCATATTTGAGCTGCAAAAATAATATTTTTTTTAATGACTACATGCTTAGGGAATTATTTTTCTACTAAAGAAAATGTATTTATTTTTTTCTTTCCAGAATCTTCAAGTTCAGCTCTATTACATTCTCCAGTAACATCTACAGCATGTCTGCTGCACATGCTGCTGCTCTTTTACCTAAAGCAGAGATTTAACTGGTAAGGTGAATCTGGATTTCCCCAAAGCAAGGATACAGCCCTGTCACCACATAAAAAAAAGTGAACAGGGAAAACAGACCTCCAGATTCAAAGCCTATCGAAATCACAATACCATGAACACATCCCTGACTGACACTCCCTGAGCATGATCAAATACACAACAGCAAACAAACCAAAAAGTGCAGGAATATTTTCAAGTCTCAGAAGCACAGGAACCCCCACCATGCCTGAGCCTACCTCTCCCCATGTTCTGTCTCTTTACAGTTCATCTTTACAGCACATCCCTTTGTCCAAGCTGGTCAGCACCCTGACCAGAACAGAGGAGGTGCAGAGCAGGACCCAAGGCTGGGATGGCAGATTTGTCTGAGATCTCCCACACCCTCTAGCATGGACTCAGCCCCTCTCCACACCTGTTCACGTGTGCTGGATGGAGATCTCTGCCCCTCGGGCCGTGCACAGCACAGTGCACACCCTCACCCTGCCCCAGTTCAGCTCTGGCATCAAGACATTGTCATGACACAGCCAATACACTGCTACATACAACCTTCATTTCCACTTGCCTATTTTCAGGGGTTTGTTTTTCTAATCTTCCTCCCAAACACATTTCACTAACAGGGCACTATCATTACTATTATTATTTACTATTCAGATTGCAGCTCTAGCGCCCACAGTGAGCTTTCTTTATTACTCCCAAGTTCTCACTTGCCATATAAAGTGCTCCATCGAAATACAGATAAAAAGTAATTTCCTCAAGAGCAAGGTGTGAACTGAGCATACTTAATTGTGCACTGTTATATCAACTGTATAATGTTGCAATAAAATTCCAAAACAATGTGATTAAAAATTATACCAAATGAGGATACCTAGGTGCCATAGCCAGTCAAAGCACATTTATCCAATCTAAATTATATGCTAAGCAAATAAAATAAACATGCAATTTGCTAATTAAAGTGCACTCTCATGTATCCTGTAACCACCATAAATTATACAGCTACATTTAATTTTTTGACTGTTTAGCAATGTTTATGACTGCTTTACTAAATTAAACACAGAACGAAGGGGGCAAATTAGTAGGAAAGCAGTGCTTTTCCCCATTTCCTTTTAGATTTATTCTTTCCATAGTTCTGTTGTTCTGTTTTTAATAATTGCACCTTCCTATAACACCATGTTAATTTTACTGTGGATTTTCTCCATTTTCACTTAAAAAGTTCTACTCTGTTCAATGCCAGCTACTTGCTTTTGCAAATTCTCTCCAGTATGGAAGTGAGCTTATCTTATTTCAACAGTTCTTTCATAAAAACTCCACATTAAAGTCCCCATGTTTGGACAATGACAAGAATGATGGGTTTTCCCTCTCAGATAAGATGATGTGATTTCAATCCTTTCATTTCACCCAAAACCTACTGCTCAAATCACAATAACTGGGTTCCAGTCAGGGCTGTGAGCCTTCCATTGTCTGGAGTCAGATGCTGAAGGCATTCCTAGACTCCACTTGAGGGGAACTGTGGATAGTTGGGATTTGTTTTCTCTCAAAATCTAAGAAGTTTCACACCCTGTTTGCCTGGCAACCAGGTCGGCTGTTTTTTAGACTTCTGACAAACAAGGTTTAATCCCAGAATATGGCCCGGTAAGGAGAAGGAGGAGTGGGGGACGGAACCCACTGTTCAATCCCTTAGTCCATCTACCCTTTTCTACAACAGAAATAGTTAAGGGATCTGACTCTTGTCCCAGTTTCTTGCTTCCCCATTTACCACCCTCTTCTTCCCTTTGCACTCATATGGAAGGCAAATATCAGTAATTCCTAACTAAGGATGTAGCTCATTTTCAAATTCACACCCAACACCCCAGCATTAAAATTCCTCAAAATCTTATGTCTACCTGAACTTCAGAGACCATTTATGACTAATGTGCTCTTGTAAGTTAAAATGAAAGTATCAGACCACAGGACAAGCTTTGAAGTTGGCCATTAGCTCGAGGAACAGAAGGTTACCAATCCAGTGGTATCAGCAGTGATGTTCTGCACCCAAGAGTTACCTGCAGGCCCCCCCAAGCCCTACATCCCACTGGCACCCCAAACCCTCTGGGAATGTGCAGTTGATCACACACTGTCTGGCCTGCCTGGGTAGCAGTGCTCCTGAGAGAGTTTGGCAGATTCTGATGCATTCAGAAATGCAATTCCAAACCAACGCACAATTGCCCATACACTGAAAAGCTTTTATGCAATTTTAAAGATGATTAAGGGCAAGAAAATCTTTCAGCTGAAGCCAAGGATCACTGCAGGAAGCCCCAGATGGCTGTATCCAAACAGGGTACCGAAACTGCTGCTGAGAAAACCTTCTCACAGAGGTCAAAGTGCTTTGCTGGAAATGCACAGTTAACATCCTCATGTCAGTAAATTCATCCAAAAGTTAGAATCTTTGCTGAGCCATTTCTTCTAGAATATCCTGGAACTGAACGCTATCAGAAACTGATCAGCAGATACTCTGCACAGGGTAGGGCTTCTAACAACAAAGCAACCAAGGAACACTTTCTCTACCTTTTAGTTGCACTTGAGAATAATAATATTGTTTCTTACATGTCTTCCTTTGACAGCAACTGAGATGAGTGAATCTGTACTTTGTTCTTTACAGATGCCTTTTTAATTGGTATTACTTTGCTGGGAGGATCAATGAGTTACCTCAGTGCTGCCCAATTTGCAGTTTTGCTGCAAGACCTTTTCCCTCAGAAATACTCTTAAATTCCTGTCTTCAATGAAAACTGCCTCTCACTAGAACAAGGAAATAATTTTGCGATCTAATCTGCCTCCCGAAACCTTGCCTAAAGACAGCTCCTGCCTCATAGGTAATTTATTTTTTGGGAAATGGGAGGAAAATGCATTTCTTTTTGTCTTTCAGGCCATCCTTTTTCTAATTTTTTCCTGCCGACTGGCATTTAATAATATTGCTTCTGCAATGAACAGAAAGCACTGGATTCTCTTGAAAACAAAATGTTGCAATTTAGGGGAAAAAAAGAAAGTCAATTTCTTCTTCTTACACATCCACAGAGATATGTTAGCTAGAAAATATCCATTATGTCTTGCCCATGGGGGGGGTATGACACCATCTCTCAAACCTCTGCTTATGCCATGTGATGTAAAATAATTTTAAGTACTAGACAGAAACAATCCCCACAACCCTGCAGGTTTAAGGATGAATCATAGTTTCTTCTCTCTGAATTACGTCTCCATCTGCTTTGATTTTGGGAATTGGAACTTGGTCTTGGACAAAAAGTTGATGCCAACAGCTCGTGAAGCCAGTGCCCATCAAAGAGATGCGCTGGCTTTAAACTGAATGGCCCCTGTCAGTAAATACTGTGAGGCTGAACACCATATGTGAATTGAAAGGAATCAGCAAATGCCTACTTCAGGGGTTATAAAATGGATTTACTTAGCACTGGTGAGGTTCTAGACTCAGTAATGTTTGGTCCAGCTGTTTATCAGACCTAGCACATTTACATATGACCTTCTTCAATCCCTCCTCCCCTCCTGCCAGCTGAGAAAAATCAATAGTGCTTTGTTGTAGGGTTGTGAGAAATTCCAGAAGTGCAAGATAAGCTACTCTCTCATTTCAACCCTAATAGCCAATGGAGCTCAAGGGAACTCACAATTAGCGGGGCTATGGCTCACTATTTCTGTGGTATAATGCCTTAAGAATATTTTAATGCTGGAAAAAAATAGTTGCCACCATTTCCAAATTTCTTTCTGCACAATAGTTACATATGATGTCCTGGGAAGCCTTCATATGAGGCCTGAACTTTTGGACAAATATCTAAAAGTCTCTCACCTCCTTCTTCTCCCAGCACGAAACAGTAAATTTATTTTAAAGTAAAAAACAGTGGCAGAATGCATTTTTAATTAATTCCCAAATTATTCAGAAGAGCCCATTTTATAGGAATAAAAAAGCAACTGAGTTACAAAAGAATTCAAGCATCATCTTTGTTGAGCAGGATTCATCTCTGTTTTACCAGTGTGAAACCAAAGGAACACCACAGGGCTGAGTTGTATTAGACCAGACTTCCCAAAAATAAAGATCACAGCCCTGCCTGTTGACCTCGGCGGGATTTTTGCCTAAGCGACGACTGCAAGATAAAGCCTTTTGACATAAAGAGGAATGAAACCGAATTTTAAAAGAAAAAATGTGTAACAGAAAATGCAAGGCAATTATCTGATTACTAATAGGAAGAGGTACAGAGCCACAAAGTATAATGTTCAAGGGATTATCCAGCTTTGAACAATGCTTGCTTAACAGCTGCTACTGAACTGTGGTTTGTGTACTTGGCAGAGAGTTTCATTAATGATAATCTACAGTGTTTACAGCCCATAGGCCTCTAAATATGTTAAGAACCTTTTTTATTTGTATTTTATAATCCTTTTCCCTTATGTTTTATGTTTTTCTTGATATTTTTGAGATCTGAGGGGGTTTATGTTTCAAAATGATTCATTCTGCTCTGACAACTGCGGAGCAAGATTGCAGTAAATGTTCCCTTGTTATCAAGACTATGTATTTATAAACAGAAAGGAAAACCATCTAAATTCATACCAGGATTTGGATCACCACCAGCTAATACATTCAGATGCCAATATACAGTGCTCCATTGTTTACATGCTAAAGTAAATGTCAAACAGAGGTGTCTTTGCCAGTTACTAGATATTCCTCAGTCACTCCTTGGATCTGTCAGGTTGCAGCAAATTGAAACTGCCTTATTTTTGACATTGCATGTGACCTGAACTTCATTTAGAGGAATCCTGCAATTATTTTAAAGGTACAGTATTGATTAAGACCTAGATTTGCTTTAAAATTTGCTTTTCAAATGCTTCCCTGATCTGTTCTCTATGGCAACACTTAGGTAACATCAGGAAAACAGAACATAATTAAGAATATAATTTTGTTGTGGAGGGCATTATGTATTCTGCAGTACAGTAGGAAGATCATCACAATTCAGATGCCAAGTCACCGAGTCCTGGCTGCCTTGAGCACACGCTATTTCAGCAGCCACGACTCTGTCATGACGAAACCAAAGGAGGTTATTGCTTCAAGGCAATCAGCATAGCTAATTCTGACACAGGGCAACACACTTCTCTCCCTCAGCCTTTCCCTTTCTTTTGTGCTCTGCCCCTGGTAGGGATGGGATAGGCTGGGTGCGAGCTCGGCGGTGCTCAGAGCCTCCTGCCAGGCTGTGCACAGGGGATGGGGCACTGCAAAGGCTCCCCGCACCCCTGGGTGCCAGCCAGGGCTCCCACAGATGTGTGACGCCCGTTCCAGCTGCTGCCACGGGCCCAGGGACACATCTCCACCCAGGGGAGCTCTGGGGTTTTCACGGTGGCCCTCCCGAGCACCGAGCTGCTGAGCCAGCCTCACTAAAATGTGCGCTTGAAAGAAATCCTCTCCCCTCCTGATCACTATTGGTTTCTATAGAAACAAGAAGGAACCTCTGTTCTTCTCTAAATTTTTCCCCTAATGCTTTCTGCAGACTGTGTGAAACCAATTTTTTTTCTAAATTTTTTATTTTATTTTATTTTTTAGACTCCACAGCCCTCCGTTTCTAACCTAACTCATCCAATTAAAGAACAATAGATTAGATAAAAAATGGGCAGGGGGTTTAAATTTTAAGCAACTCAATCCTATGCATTAACTATCTGTGGTCAATCCATCTCTCCTGGGTCATTTTATGACTCAAGTATTTCAGAGTAAATAGTTTAAAACAACGGTACATCACAAGAGTTAAAAGGGGTCAAGAGGATATTTACTTAACCACTAGTTGACTTTTTAACTTAGAAATATTTCAGCAGTTACTGTATTTAAATGAAATCCATCTCCTCAGCATCCCCATAAATTATTCTAAAACTCCAGGGTTCCCATCCATGCTGTGAGTCACCACCCCAATGCCTGAAACTTATTTAGAGAACTGTGATGTTTGCTTGCTTTGTTATTGTGCCCTTCTCTGGAGACTGCATTTGCACAGGAATTGCTACGGCTTGTAAATATTCTATCTGCCTTGCTGTAATCATTACACAAATAAACTTGCAGTCAGTCATATAAAAAAAAAAATAAGGGCTGTTGAGCCATGAAAAATTGCTCTAACACAGGTTTGACTTCAAAAAATTAAAGAAAATCTTTACAACAAATAGAAAACAGTAGCCAGAAGTGAAAGGAGTAATACAAAGATGTTATTTGGGATCCACTGTTCTCTCCTATCATAAAATAAAGGAAGCAATAATCATTATTCACACCACGATGATGCAATTTAACGCTGTTTTATAAAAACAACAAGGAACACTCAATTTCAGCATACACATATAACTTTCTTTTATTGTCAATTCATATTTACTCACACGCTTACTTGGCAAGTTTAATATTCATGCCCATACAAATCACTTACTGTAGGTAGCGAGTTGAGCTAAACAGAATAGAGGTTGATTATATCAGGTGATTGCAGATGGGACCAAATTGATTCCTGATGCACTAACACAGTGAAGTGACACACAGGACAGCTTCTGTCCATGGGTCTGAAGGAAGAATTCAGTACAAATACTGCCTTTGCTACTGCTGCTACCACACCAGCACTGTCAGATTATCAGCAAAGATAAGAATGGGACAATGATGGAGCTCCAATCTCTGAAGTATTATTTGTTTTATAATCCTATGTTAGCCTTTTTTTTTTGCTTGAAATGAATTAAAATCCTTCTGCAGGTGCTAAGAATATTATGTCAGTTGTAAACTGAACAAAGTGCTGCGTCAGATTCCTCCCTACTTAAACTTGAAGTCAGCACACAATTCTTGTACCACTATATATAATGTTATGACTTTCAGCACCAGCTTTGAGGGTCTAGCACAACAATTATGCAGGGCTGAAGTCACTTCAAAGCCCTTGGTGGGTCACGTTAAGGCCACTACTCAAAAAGATATTTTTTCTCAAGGAAAAAGGAAAAAAATGCACTTATTTTACTGTTTCTTTCAGTAAATAACTTCTCTCATGTTTTTAATCTCTTTTTTCTTGTTAGATTCAATATGGCAGCTACAAATGCAAAACTAATTCAACACAGAAGTAATGAATAAAAAAAATGCCAATGTTATACTTTTTGCAAAAGTCTATCACAGAAACAGCTGTTCAATATTAATTGTTTCACATTGCCAGAGAGAACTCGTCCCATAACTAACATATTTTCAATTTCTTGGAAAAACAATTAAGAAGTGTTTGCTCCATAGGCATTAATCACACTAGAAGTCATAAATTTGCAGAAGTTTTGTTCCATTTCACCGTAAAAAAAGATTCTGTGTCTATATAGAACCATTTTCAGCATTCATTCCACTTTGTAATATTTAGGGAAAAAAAAAAAAAGAGAAAAAAACAAAGCCAAAAATCAAACAAAAAACCCAACAGTTCCAGCACAGACTGGCACTCCTCAAAGGTTAACATGAGAAAAGATGTACATGACTGGCTTATTCCAGCACTCAGCAGTCCATCAATGATACACTGATATTAATAAGGATGGAAATATGGAATGCCTGGTAATCTGCCAAAAAATTGTGTGGTACCTACTATGCACTTTCTCCTCTTGTCTCTCCAGAGAGAAACACTTTCATGCACAGAAAGTTATTTTAAGGGATATTTTGGTCAAAGGGGGGGAGGATGAAAATTTCATGCCAAGAACCAGAAGAAACATGTGTGCCACATCTAACTATTACTGTCATACCTGGAAAGAATTTAATATATGCTAAACTCAAAGTGAACAGATATATATGATGAGGAAGAGCACAAGACTTATGTTATTAACTAATTCTTAGTTCGGCAATCTCTGTGAAAGTGCAAAAACTCTGTTTGTCAACATCAGACTATAGTGATGTCCCTAATATGGCAGTGGGGGAAAAAAATTCACCTTATTGAAATGATACAACTTCTAGAAGTAGAAAAGAAATCAACGCAAAAAACCCCAAAAAGCTTTAGAAACAGATGCAAGTGATCCACTTTGTTTTAGGAACAGCAGAACATGCCTTCATTCTTTACCTTACTCCTGGTTTACCCTACCTCCAGCTCTCGTGACACAGCCAAGAGAACCCTCTGCCTGTTTGCTGTGCCTGCTATTACAAGATTATGTAGCAAAACAAGAATATCCAGTTGTTGGTCATTGATTTATCTATAAAACAGTAACTGTAAAAATGATAGAAGAGGCTCTGTACTAGACAGTCTTGTGAAACAGTTTATTACTTAAGCATTAATGACCCGTTTAGAGGTCTTTACTGGTCAGGTAATGACCAGCTAAAGGAGTTAAGGGCCCGAGGCAAAGCACTCTAATAAAACCCTGCATACAGCATGTGTTTGGTTCCTCCAAATTCTATTAGGAAAGAGAAGCGTAAAGGGTAATGAAAGACATGTCCAAGAGGCACTCGTATCAGCCCTCTCGTTTTATATTTGGCATAACACACATGGCCTTATTCCAGCAGCACAAATCATCCCCTGTTTATACTACCACCTACCACGGAGAAGGGCAGTAACTACGGCCGAGAATGGCCAGCCATGATGTTAAAGACCCTGTTGCTTTGGGCAAATAAACCTTCCTCCTTCCTGAGAGAACCCATCCTGCTACTGGAACCCCCACTGGCCTTTGCACCCACCAGAGAAGGCGTGCTCCAAAGGAGAAGGGAGCCAATACATGCTGCCAGGCACCTCAGCCAGCCCTGCCAGTCCTAAATCCTACTCTAGTGGTATGAAGGGTGGAGGGATTAAGTGATTTCTGTGTTCCTGTGCAATTCTGCTTGAATATGAATGTCCACTTGCGTTTTACTGTTTGCATTATGAGAAAAGGCATATTAAAACAGGAGTTTAATATTGATAGCTCCAATCCAAGACTGAGACAGAACAGCTGTATATATATATACTTGCCAGTAAATTAGAAGCCAAGGGCTGGAACACTACCCAGGGCCTCACTCTTGGCTTCAGAGGCAGGTAAAACACTCAGGCCCACACAACCACATCTTGCTATTACAACCCCACAGCAGCATTGATTTTGGTCCTGATTTACAGCATCATTTGTTCTTGATAAGAGCCACTTGCCAGCACTACTCAGAAAAAAATAAAATACAATCTAGGAGTGGAAATTAGAAACAAGAGAGGATAAGAGGCTAAGAACCGATAAAAAAAATGGGTGAGGATTCCCGTATTTGCAGGACAATATGTTCTAGGTACAAGCAAGTTTATTTGCTCAGCATTTATTACTGTCTTGTCAACAGCAAATGAGGATAAAGAGGATTCTGATGTCTTAGTCAAAAAGTTACTTAATTTCACTGTCACTTCTTTGCCTATAGTATATTTCAGTGTTTATTTTAAAAACCACTCTGCAGTGTTTACATAACTAATTGTAATAGCTTCTGTAGAGTATTTCTAATTTTTTTGTGTGTAAACAGCCTTTTAAGCCATGCTCAAAGCTTATTTCAGACTTTAACAATCCTTCAGAGCTGTTGCAGCTAATCATATAAACACACATTAAGCCAAATTTAACTCATCTACTGAGTAGTGAAATGGTGGCTTAACACTTGCACCTACCGGCTTTCAAGGTTAAATATCTCAGGGCTTTATTTCAGACCATCTGAAGTGATCACAATATTCTAGGCATTTACTAAAATTAAGTTCTCCATCAGAAAACATACACAGTGTTAAACAGAAATGGTAATTTCTACAGCTACATACTTTGGAGGGCTAAGGATACAAAAAAAAAATTCAGGCCCTAACTACAAGCTGATTCAGTGCATACAGCACTGTATTCAAATAGAGGATTTCTTCATATTTTAGAGCCAAATTACAAGTTTTTGCAACACAGGGTTAACAGCAAAAGTGCTGACACAACACTAAGTGTATAGTGGCGCCTGCAAGCAGCGCTATAATTAATCTAAGTGTACTGTCATTACACTAAACACTGCTTCTGCAGGATCATTCCAAATCATGAGGCCCTTTCTCTGTTTCTCAGATAACATCCAGTTTATTTCTAATCATGTGCGTTTCCAGTCGTGGCATGATTTGCTAAAGTAACATTGGGTCTTGAAGCAGGATCTTAATCAAATCAGAACCTTCTGTAAAACAAATCTTTGGCTCTTGGAGAATTAGTAACATGTACTGCCTTAGGATAGAGATGTGAAACTGTGAGCTGAAAAATGCACTGCTGGAGACCATACTCAGCCTCCTTGCTTCTAGCCATTTACAAGTACATCTATCCAGCCTCCTACCTACACACCTCCACTTTATATGGCCATAAACCACCAATGCAATATCTAAATTATACCCTGAAAACTCCAGGTTTGAAATGGCTTGTATGAAATTCACCTCATGTGGTTTATTCATTTCTGCAAGAATACAAGGCTCTGATTCCTTTTGGATGGAACTCATTTAACCAAAGCCCAACAGCAAACACCCATAAATCAAAGCATTATTGGTATTTATGAAGAGGCACATGTAAAGTGAGTGAATTTTGTGTAAAAGGCTTAAAAATAGGAAAAAAAGTGGAATCTTGCATATAAAACACTAATTGCATTCACAAAGTTATTAAATACTTTGTGAATTAATACTTTGAAATATGCATTACAGGGAAAGAAATAAAAGTGCATCCTGTTGAGAAACTTGTTTATTCACATGCATTTCAGTTTTCTCTCCTAATGCCTCCCACATCCACTGAAGTTATAATGTCTTCATAAACAAAGGAAATATGGGAACAGACGGAATTTAAGTATTTCACAATATCTGTCTGAAGCTAGTAATTTATAATGGATATAAATTTATCCAGAGTATATTCACTTTACTTCAACAAAAGCCATATTTGAAGCAATTGTCTGCTTCAGTGAGCAAGCTACTGTGATTATGTTTACCAAATTAAAATATATATACCAGAATTATTTATTCTTTACTTTTCATATGCAGGTCACTGATTCAAGACCAAGCAGAATTCTACAGCAGGATTTCTATAGTTGAGACACTAACATGGAATTGGTATGATAAATTCATGTACATCACTTTGGAGAACTCTTAAGGCTCTTCAGTGCAGAGATGGGTAAATTTATTTACAGAAACTGGAGAACCACATGGTAAAAGCCAATGACCAGATGAGAAGCCATGGCCACTGGGCCAGCACTGGCCACAGAGCTGTCCTGCACCTTCACCCTTTGCACAGCTGCAACAGTGAGAATGAGATAAAACCTCTTCAGAAGCACCTGTGTTTTAAAAGACACAAACACCACCACAAAATCATTCATGCTAAAGGTTGATGTGCTGCAAAGTCATATTTTTCTACCAATAAATGTATTTAATCCAGTAAACAAAGAGGACTGCAGTGCACATACACACATGTACATACTCAAAGATAACTATTCCACATTTCAAGTGAATAATGATTACAGGCATATGGTCTTAGACCATAGTGTGTCAAAACCTAGAGGAAAGTTATATTAACAAAATAATCATACTTATTCTTTCATATCTAAAGATGGCAGTCCAGAAACATTTTAATTTAGCAGCAATTTTGCTCCCCTCCTTGTGCTGGCAGTGGCATTCATGCAACTGCACAGGCAGATAGACCAGGAAATTAATCTGGCTGCAAAGCAATTTCCCTCCCTCCCATTCCCACCCCCACAAAAGAGAATAAGCAGGACCATTCAGCTGATCTGATTCACAACATGACATCCTAAAGCCAGTAGCAGCACAAGGCAGACAGAACAAATGCAAGGCTGGGTAACACTGGAAGGCAGGACAGCATTTGTCATGTATGTGTCAGATGTAAAGTCAAGGAACAAACACACCTGCAATTGACAGTGTCCAGGCTGGGATTTTTTAATGACACTTACATGAACACCCAAGGTTCATTATTCCCTTTGTCTTTTCAAGCTTTCCAACTCTCACCCTTGGAAATCCAAACTACCTCTGGCTCAGACAACCACATATGAAACCTATCACTGCAACAGCTACCAACATGACCACGTGCTCTGTGCCAGGCAACAGCAGCACATCAGGCTGCTGCTATTGAACTGGGATGGCCAAATGCTGCCAGCTCTGTTACAGCCTGTAGACACACCTGTAGTCAGGGAATATTAAATTTAACATCCACAGCAGACACAGAGTCCACCAATTTGCTTGGGTAGGGTGATTCTCTGACATACAGAGACCACCAGAAAGCTGCTGAGAAAGAACATCCTAGGCCAATGTCCTAAAACATTCATAAAGAAGAGACCAAGGGTGTATGGTCCCCTGTTGACCAAAGAAAGGCATCAGCAGCAAGACAAGGTGGTTAAATTGTGTGCCAGGTGATATTCCATCACTAGCCACACCTGGTTAACCCTCCAAATCACCAGGTCACAAGCATGCCTGAGAGGACAGGTGAGCACAGCAGGTTTTGGGAGCCAGAGACAGGTCCTCAGCCAATGCCTCCACATCTACTTAATCCACTTCACATTTTTAACCTTCCTTCCTCAGCAGCATGAAAGATCTGCTAACACCAAAAGCAGCCAATGACAATGGGAAGCAAGGAGTGCTTGGGACTCCAAGCACCCCACCATGGTGTGGCAGCCACAGTCACCCAGGTTCTGCTGCCCCTCAAAGGCAACGTGGTCACTCCCACGGCACAAGAGCAGCTCACAGCTGTCAGCCAAGATGAGAAATAGGAATCCTGGTTATTCTGTCCCATTCCTACCAGCTAAAAACACAAACCCTTCTGAACAAAGACCCAACCACCCTCCCCAGGTGAATCCCAGGCCACAAAGCTACAGGATCAGACTTACTTCTGGTGCTGCGACTGCTGCATTTTTGGTTGTGTTGTAGCTCATCTTCAGGCAGCTGCATAGAGGCCGGTTCCTCCAGGACACCCTCTTGCTGGGGAGAGCACAGCCTCTGTCCTCTCAAGGTGCTGAGAGTCCCAAAGTCATGCTTTCTCTGCCACCAGATTATTACAGCAAAGCCACAAAGTGCTATTATGGCAGCAACGCTTTTTGAGGGTTTTGCTGCCTTCAAGGAGACAAGATGGGCTCAGATACCTCACATCAGAAGAGGGCTGGAGGCACCAGATCATTAGTGGGCAGATACAACCCTGAGTCAGAGCCGTATGGCAGCCCTAAAAGGCAGGAGCTCAGACATCATCGTGTATCCTGCATTTGCTAGTGGCTAAATCTAGTGATTAGTCAGCACTGAGAGCTGCTGAATCACTCTTCAAAGGCACCTATCTCCCTGCTGACATCAGCGAGGCAGCCACGCACTCCCCTGGAACAGCCTGGGCACCCTTCCACTGAGCTTGCACAAGGCCTGACCTGTGCCTCAGAAATCCCTCACCTGCCACAACACACCTGCTAAAACAATAATATTCACATGCACTGCAAGAAGATGCATGTAATCTCGTATTAGTTGTTTCATGTAATTTTTCTGATAACATAATTTGAGATGTAATGCAGTATTTACATTCAGTCTTTAAAAATTATTAATATATTTCAAAGCCTTTTAAAGTTCTTTTCAATTCAGATTCTATCTCTCGTTATTAATTGTTTGGGTATTAATTATTTTAGATTAAATGGATGTAGGCATTGATATTCACAGAAGACAAATGACATACTAAGCAGATGAGACAATTAGCATGAATTACTTCAGTCAGCTTGAAGTCACCAAAATCTCTTTTTTGATTAAATTAAAAAAAAAAATCACAAGATTAATATCGTATTTTATTACAGTGATTCTTTAACATTTTACTGACCATGGCAGATTTCACCTGGTTAAATCTGAATTCTGTCAACCCTCATAGTAACAAAACCCAGTCTTAGAGATAAGGTGCTCTCCACAGGGGCCAAACAAAAGCCAATCAATATTTTCTAGCTAAAGGACAATCTTTGAGTCAAGATCTGTGCAAGGAAAATCTTTAGCCAGTTCATAGAGGAAACCAACTACTTGAAAATACATAATAAGCAATTAAACTTATTGCTTCAGAATTTAACAGGAGCTCTAAAGAGAGGCAATTATTTTCCCATGCTAGTGGATGAAAATAAGTATAAACAGCACTTAAAAATGATGCATGAGACAGAAAATATTTGTGAAATAAATCAGAAAAACTAATAAAGTAAAATTCCTGCTCCTCAACGATAAAACTGAACAAAAGGCATGTTGGTGTACAGAGGCTTTGTTCATGACTGAATTTTAGTATTATTCTAACATCTACATTGGTAAAAAATGGCTGTTAAACCCTGTGTAAAGAATATATGTAAAATTTTTCTTCTTTTCTGTTTCTTTTTTATATCTGAAATCAATTTAGCAATAATTAAGAATCGATTTTGGAATGCTTAATCCTGCACATTTGTGCAGGGTTTTTTGGGTTTGGCTTTTTAAAGAAGGGTTTTGTTCCTTCTGGGGAGACTAAAATATCATTGAACAAAATCCTCAGGACTTTTCTTACCAAACAGTGGGATTTATAACAGAGAGGCAAATCCTCCTCTCTTTTTTTTTTTTT
>VYXD01013448.1:548445-571622 GCA_013397195.1 Hylia prasina | reverse complement strand
GCTGCAGCATCCTTGAAAAGCAACAGAGCTCACACTGTATCACCCACTGGAGTCAACAGGAGTGCCAGGAGGATGATAAAGGGAGCTGTGCTTCAGGAGCACTTTAACACCCAAACAGAGACAAATTAGAAACGCTCAGGGGAGGTGTGCACCAGAGAGGTTAATGCAATCCCAGGGAATGGCGCAGTTCGGTTCACATCTCCAATCTGTCCACTCGCCCTGTGGCAAAAAGTCAATATATGTATTTCAAGAACCATCAGTAACCTCCCCGCTAAATCCTGGTTGTACTACGACCATGGGAGGCTCCCAAAAGATGCAAGTTACATAAAATAGACACATCTAATATGTCTGTGCTTGAAGACTGTGAGAAGGGCCCCATCTGACCACGAGAGGGAGAATTGAATCATACACATTGTTTATTCACACGCATTTCCATCTCAAACCAAGTTCACAAGGAGGGCAGTTCAAAACTTCAGTACAGTCAGGGGACTCCAGATCCCTGCTTGAATGTGCTGAAGGGAAGAGGGAAGAAAACCAAACCCCAGAACCTCCCTTCTATCAAGGGATGTTGAAGCACAGTCAGGAATGCTGGGGTCAACAGGGAAACACCATTTGAAAATATACAGGGTATGAGCTTTCCTAATGATCTCAGGAAAGATTCAGGAAAGCTGTCACAGGGGTTTTTTCAGATGCAGCCATGCTTTGTGGTTTCCACCTCAAAATAGATACTGGTGTTTCTCTCCTGGGACTAGCTACCTCTGAAGTGCCACTGATGCTCCAAAGTCTGTATGGGTGGCTGGCTAATTTTGATATAGGCTTCTATACACTCTTTCTGCTTGTTTGGATTTGTCTTGTTCCTCATATGGAAGACAGCAACAATTATGGCAACAGTCCCCCAAAAACTTCAGAGATCGGGATGACAGTATTTTCAGCAGAGAATCTGGACACTGAAACCTGATCTTTTCCTCAAGTCTGCAGACCCAGAGTTTGCTGATAACCCCTTTTCAGGCCCACTGCAAAGTTCATTTATTTTCTGGCTGCTGGAAAAGTCACAAATTGAGGAATGTATTAGGCTGTCGTGAGAGGTTTATGTTTACTACATTTATTGCTGCTGATAGCAATAACTAAGAACAGTCCCCACTGTACAGGACTTTGCAGATCTGCAATAAGTTCTTGTGTTCTGGTCGAGTTTCAGTGCTTGGAGAAGTGCAGAGTAATGGATGTAAATAAATAAATTACAACATGTGGATTTTTTCACCCAGCTTCAAAACACACTCCTAGGCATCATTTTTCAGGATCAACCATTCCTCACACTCACTCCTGAGGATTTGTTTTATTTACAGAAGAACTCATAACCGTATGAAAAAGTCTATCTCAAAGCTTTCCAGAGTTATTTGTGACCTCAGAAGGAGATGGGAAGAAAGTTCTGTTCAAGCACAGCACACCACAGCAGATGTGACTGGATCCCAAACCTTACATGTCAGCAGAGAGATCTGGAAACCCCACCCCAAGCCAAAAGTAGTTTTTTAATCTACTGATGTTTAATGAACATCTACTTATCTTCAAAACAAAAATACATGATTTACATTCCCCTGCTTTGGAGGCACGTAGCTAATTTTTCTCCACTGGATTTTGTATTTTTTTTTCCTTAGAACACAGCTAAAATCTAATTCTACTCATAAAAGCCAGCCTATATCTGACATGCAACACCAATATGGGAACACCTGAGCCACATTTCCAATGCCACTGCAGCTGCAACAAAATTAATCAACTGACCTACCTCAGAAGGGAGTAAAAACAAACTTCTCCTGCACAGTAGCAAAACCTTTGTTCCGATACAGGTCTACTTACATTATTTCATGTTACAGAGTTATATACACTTAAGCATAGGAGAGGGCATTTTGAAATCCAAGACACAGAAAAGCAACTGCTGTTAAATTACTAAGCTATGGCTGTACTGCAGCTTGGGAAACCACAGATGAACAGCCCATTATCCAGTTGTGTGGAGAAACCAGCTGCAATTCCATCATCCTTGTGTGATGCCACAAAGCATCATCTTAAGGACAGACAGATAAACTGTAGATTATACAATATATGTATGGATAGATGATATAATATACATGCCCTATGCCATGCAGATGTATACATAATGCATATATGGGTATTATCACACAGCACACAAACAATTTCAGTAGCTACAAAGGTGGATGCACACGTTTACAGAGTGATATATGAGATCTCTGAAGCCTGGAGCACTCCCTAGCACACACCCAGGGCCTGTTTATGGACGGTGTCTCCCCGATAAAAGTGCAGCATGTCCCCAGAGCTAAGGGGCAGGGAATGGCACGGGGCTGGCACATGCCTCCCCACGTCCCTGCAGCAGGGCATGCAGGACAGGGCTGGAGGGCACAGCCACTGATCCACCCCCCTGATCAAAGCCTTTCTTCACAGGCAGAAGGGGAGAGGTCCTGCCCCCAGGAACTGCCAGCACTGACACAGCAGAACCACTTTATTTAGGTGGGTACTTTCTGGAAGCTCAAGAATCTGCAAAGAAGTTTTAATGAGTTTTCCAAGTCCTGCTGAAAGCAGGGGTTCT
Source organism: Hylia prasina (assembly GCA_013397195.1). Lineage (NCBI taxonomy): Eukaryota > Metazoa > Chordata > Aves > Passeriformes > Sylviidae > Hylia > Hylia prasina. The sequence goes on along the minus strand of VYXD01013448.1, from coordinate 569,026 downwards.
CAATGGACCAGTAAAGCTGGCCAGTGATACTAGAAAATACTAATGCCAGCACTTCTGATAAGCAGGTTAGCCGGCAATGCTGCAGCTGCTACCCTCGGTGTCACTAACTGCTTCATCCTGAGTGTAATTGACTCCAGGGGAAAACAAAAGAGGGGATTTTGTTTTGTTTTGACAAATCCACTGCAAGGCACCACACTAAGGTGCCAAAGGCTACTTTGTATTTACAATGCTGATGATAGGCACAACTCAGAAGTTTCCTGACCTCAAGTACAAACACAACATGAAAGGTGATATATCAAACTGACACTATCACAACTAGGGGGGAAAAAAAAAGAAGAAAAGAAAAACACCTCAGATTTATACCAGGCTTGCCTGCCTAGCATAAATACTAACATCAAGCTTGCAGGCTTTGTTCCATCACTGCTTAAAAGTTGTGTGATACAGCACAAGGGCAAAACAGTACAAAACCAAATGGAAAGTGTTTCCAAACATAAACACAGAGGCAGAAGAGGAAGAAATTTGCTGAACCCTTAAAGGAACTTCAAGTTCACAGAAGTAACAGCACATTCAGGCCTCCAGTACCCTCCTTTTGTCTTCATGCCTCATCTCACCTCCATCCTGCAGACTCTGGCATCCCTGTTTATTGCTCCCACACTTGTTTGTCACCATACCCTTGAGCACGTGTGAATCCTAGCCCTGCAAAGGGGTTCAAGCCCTTAAAACACACAGCTCCCAGAAAGGCTCCGTACCTCAGCCTTCTTTACACTGAGGCATGAATAAAACCACTAATGGAAAGCCCCAAACAAAACTAGCTTATCCAACCCACCCCTCAAAAAAACCCAGAAGAGTTCTTGTTGTTGGTTATCTGGAATCGAACGGAGTGATCCCATACTCAGACTGGCACTCACTCCCTCTCATTTGGGCCATTTACATTTTTAAGAAAGAGCACTCATGGATTTTGAGCTGTCTCTCAATCAGGTCCAACAGCACAGGCCAGAAGCTGCTCACTGTGCTCCAGGACATTTCAGGGCAACTGAGGCAAAAGGGAACTTTTTTTAATAATAAAATAGGGACAGATAAAGACAGCACTACACAGCATCCAAATGAAAGTAATAACGAACAGAAAAATTTGCAGTTGTAATTGTATTTAATGTCTAAATGACCCATTTGGAGAGAGACATTAAAATCAGTCACTCACTTTATAAAAGATAAAATAAAAGCATTGATCGTAAGTGTGAACATAGTAAAAGCAGACATTTATAAAATAAAAATTTTTAGTGCTTTATATAACCCTTCACACAGACTAGACTAATTGTGGATATTTTGAAAATATTAATGTTAATAACATGCAGATAGTATTGCATTTCCTCCAAAGAACATACATTTGAATGACAATATTTTTAATATGAGCTCTGTATTGTAATTTAATTTAACCATGAAACCAATTTCTGCCTTCAACATTTTATGTTTTACAGTATGAAACAGAACATTATTTGCTGTAATGTAGTTTATTTAACCTTAACCTGATGTGGTGCAACAGTGAATACAGATACACTCAAAATGTTAATAATATGACACACTGAGCTGATTAAAATTTCAATTGTGTTTCCTCCATCTCCTTTGGAAAGTTAATGAATTAATGAATCTTTAAAGGACAGTCAGGGAGGCCTTAAAAAGAAGATGCCTTTTTGAGTAAGGAGAGAAAGTGGCAGATTACAACTTAATGGCTTCAGAATAATGGTAATTTCCCTATTTTCTTCACTTGCCTTAGCTCAGCTAATGGCTTCATTAGTGTCCACACTCTCAAACGAATAATAGAGGACCATGTCACATCCATCTTAGTCACATCACAATAAAACCGTTAAATACAATTCAGCTACCTGCCTTCTGCCAGTCTGGGCTGCAAGGCAGAATTAGCAGCACAATCAATACAGAATCCTGTTATTAGATTCTTTTTCCTTTAGAAAAGAAGTATATCATCAGGTATAATCATGCAGCGCTATTTAACTGCAGTGCACATTTTATGCTGATTAGATAACTAGAATTACTTAAAATGGACATAAAACAAAGGGGGAAATAATTTCTGCTTACTTTACACCTATACATCAAAAAAAGGCCTAAAATTCTGGCTCCTTATTTGATAAAACTGATGGGTTACCTCAAAGTCACCACAGATGTATCAAATTTTTCATGACATCTCCTCTACCAAATCATTTCACAAACCAGGCTAATTAAGCAGCAAAAAACCTCCTTGGCTTTAGCTACCTCTATCTTGGGAGAAGAGATTTCATTCAACCAATTAAAATTTTTGGAAAAAATTCAGTGTAACTGAATATAGCTCCATCAAAAGATACCAAGCCTGATGCAACAAGTTCACAAACTGATCTTAGCACTGTAAAAAGAAACAGGAATTATGATTTTTTTTAATATGTTAAATGTTTTTAATTTTCAAAGTAGTTGAATTTAAATTATTTTGTGATCATTAGTTTTCAACTGGATTTAAGCAGCACTGTGCTTTTTTTTACTCATTATAGAGTTTGGCTACTCTGTGCAACATGAAATCTCTGTTCAAGCATATTTTTCTCATTATATACATACTTTGTACAACAAATTATACGCAGGCTCTTTAACAACAGTAGTTGAAACATGCACACTTGGCAAAACCTAACGCACAAGTAACTATTATTCTTTACTTTTTATCTGTGGAACCCAAAGGAGCAAGCTCCAACTTCTACCTCGCTGAGCTGCAGCTGGCAGCAACACAGAAAGAAGTAACAGGGGGAGGAAAATGGCCCGTTTAACACATCAGGAAAATCTCAAATGCTCCAGGCAAGATTCTGTTCTCAGATCCACACCACAGATCCCGACTCCAGCGCTCTGCCCCTTCCTGACCCCAGTATCTAACGCTACCCAAAACTGCTACGGACATGCAGAGGCAGAGCTTTATTGGATCACACCGATCCAAGGCAGGATTTTGCACTAAAGGGCTCTTGGGCTGATTCCCCCAATTCTCTACATAACCCTGCCATAACCACATCCAGCTGACGTCCAGGAAGAAACTGCTTTGTAAATATCAGCACACGCGACGTGCCGGGCATCCGCGCTTGTCAGCAGAATAAATTTTTCTGACAACATAAATCTGATCCCACTGAGAAACCTTTTTAAAAATACATTATTGACTAAAAATATTTATATGCACCACTTTTCCTGTTAGCAAAGGTAATATATTAACTGCTTTGCCATTACTGCAAGTAACGGTAGGCTTAAGAGAAAATATTTCTGTATGCATGCTATATATCCATTTGGAATTAAAACACAATGCCAGTATCATACTAAATCACAACAGAAGTCTCAGTCCTAAACAGATCTTGAGTGACACCTGCATTGTAAATTTTTTTAGGAGCAGTTTGTCAATGATGAGACTTTAATGAGAAGTACTGCTTTCAAAATATGTAGCAATGGGTAAACACGAAATATCCTCTATTTATCATTTCAGTTGCTAGTCGTTATTTTACAAGGAATTAACTGAATTCCAACAGACAGGTAGAAGGGGTACAGAACATCACCTACTTCTTGTGTACCTTAGGATACCAAAACCTTACATATAAAAGCCAACCCATAAAATAACCATACCCCTAAACCCCTCAGAATCAGCACCACTGTGTTTCTTAGATCAGTTCACGGCTCACCAGGGAAGGATTTACTCCCACTGTCCAGGCATGCCACCTTGGGCTAGCAAATTCCCATCAGAATAAAGGAGGAAAACTCTAAAAATACATTTGCCAGTCAGACTTCAGAATTTACTTCACTACATCACAGAACAGGGCAAAACTGATGGGTATTAACTCCAGATGCTGTTCTAGCATCAGCATTACAGCACTACCAGCCCTGGACACTCCAGATATCACTGTTATTATCTAACATTAAATGGACACAGAGTTGCCTATGCTTTAAAAAAGAAAAAAAAAAATTCAACACGTAATTGATGCAGAATATTCAAAATATGCAACAGTAGTTTTAACATTTACATTTACAGTCATCCATAGGAGTTCCAAGTGAACTTTTTCCTGCTCACTGCCCCTTTAAGATTTCTGCATCACCCCCTCTTCCATTTAATTGCCTGTAGGAAGAATATTTACTGCAGTTAAAAGATGCAGGAGGGAGATTACAATTTGTAGGTAAGTTAGGCAAGGAAGATGCATTTACAACTTTCCTGCTTAAACTACCACAGAAACCAGTTTTACACAGAGTAGAGGTCCCCTCAGAGTAAGCTTGCTTAGCATGCAAGTACACTATCTGCCTAAACTCTGCTTTTCTGATTAAAGTTTTGTATTTAATTAAAATTGTCTTTAATTAAAATGCAAATATTCTAGGACTTTAACAATAAATTGTTTACACTAGACTGAGAAACAGCCCTCAAAGGCTTTGGGAAAAAAATAGTTTCAATTGCAAGCTGTATATTCAAACTTCACTGCTCAGTGAAAATGGGTAAAGATCCTTTTTTCTCCTATTGGCTTAATCTTTTTTAAACAAATGGAAAGATATCCCAATTTGTATCTAGAATTCACATAGAAAACAATTCCCAAAGTTATTGGCTGTTGAGTAAGTAATTAGGCCAGTTCAAAACATCTATTGTGTTTGAAACAATTCCTTTAGCCAATTTTGCTAGGAAATGATACTGGCACCACAAAAGAATTGCCAGTTAAATGAACGACAGCACAGCCCCTTCCCTGAGTGATAAACACAGAGTGTGCCTGTGTGCACGCAAGGATCCATCTGCATTATGCCTCTACCAGAAACATCCTGCTCAGGGTTCAAAAATAGCCGTTGTGTTTACAAAAGAGCACGGTTTAGATACAGCAGATATATGGCCTGCTCGTTTCTTTCTTTAAACACAGAAAGACTCAGGTTTTGATTTAGCACGAGGCAGACGGTGTGCTCTGCACCATCAACAGTCCTTTTCTGCATGAAGTGTTGTGACACACAGGTGAATTATCCTTATGACCACTTCACAATCATCCTCCAGTAGGAATAAAATCAAGCCTCTGTATTTAAACTGACTCAATATGTTGAGAATTTTAATTTTTGTCCAGAGAAACTTCAAACTGAGCTCTTAGCACTCTTGTGCAGTAACAAAAACTACAGTTATGCACGGCTTGGAAAGAAATTTACCAAATCCCAAACCTTCCACAAAAAAAAAAGAAAGTAAACAGTGCTTGGAAGGTTTTATGGTTCATTAGCAAAATACTGCATTATGCTCATCACCATATCCCTGTTCAAACAGTGAAGAGCAGTGATATAAGTTAAATGAGGTAGTAACATTTAAAGTTTGAGAAATCCACTTCCAGAAGCCAGTGGAACAAATCATACATGGGAACTTTCTAACTGGAAGTACTAGCTAGAATAATGGTGTGAATATGACCTCTATGGAAGTAACATAAAGTATCCTCATTCTTGCAGGGAAATTCTTACAAAGACCCACTTGCTATAAATTTGAATTTCCTAAATTCATTGCAGATCTGAGAAACCAAAATGAAATAAATTACCACAGTTTGACACCATCTCCTTCATCACAGTAATTCTAGATTTCAGTATAAAAGCCATTACTTAACTTGCACGCCATAATTTACACACTCTTTTACACAATAATTTTTGATCCAAGAAAAGATTCATTTTCCTTCTATAATTATCTCGTGTCAAAGTCTTTAACCTTTTCATCTGAAGAGCCAGAGCTGGATTCCTTCTGGAAACATATGCCCCGAGTTCAGCTCCTCTGTGCCACTGCAGGAAGAGGCTGGATGGACATCAGCAGAGCAGACCAAGGAGAGCAGCCAGGGGCTGCAAATCGGGGCACCTACACCCAACCACCAATAACAGCCGCCTTCCAAACACTCTGTAGCAAAACCATTTATTGCAGTGAATAAAAAACCTCTGTCAGCCCAATGTGAAGTTGTAAGTACAGCACGAGAACCACCTAAACCACAGCGGTGCACAACGGCTGATTTGCATAATTTATACAAATTAATGTAGATTCGACAATTAGCATTTCAAGAGGGTTTCCCGGGGAAGGCTGGTGTGAGCCTGGGCAGCCTCACCTGACGTGGTGCCCGTGCCATGGGGTCTGTCCACACGCAGGCACCCAAATCACGTCCTTCCCACAGCCTGTGGTGGAGGTACTTTGTTCTGCTGCTTCTCCAATATTATGATAAAGATAGAGCAATGGTCTGTCTTACTAAAATTCAGACAACGGGATCCATACACAAAATTTTGTGTAGGGCACACTCTGTTTATCACTCAGGGAAGGGGCTGTGCTGTCGTTCATTTAACTGGCAATTCTTTTGTGGTGCCAGTATCATTTCCTAGCAAAATTGGCTAAAGGAATTGTTTCAAATTTTTTTCCTTTGCAAAACAGCACTTTACAGTCACAGGCAGGAAGCCTGGGCTGGCTCCAGCAACTGTGGGCTCACTTCAGGCTAAGCAGCAGAATAGCCCCCAAAAACGCAGGTTTCCTATAAAAGAGCTGCTCCGTCTCCACCCACATTAGGCTCCCCAGTGGATTCCTGTCCCAGCAAGGCATCCTCATCATCATTCTTCATCACACACACCTGGCTGTACCCGCATTCCACATTTCCTTCACTGGGGGAACACACCTCACTGCACCAAGGGAAGAGGCCACTGCGTACGACCACATGGTCTGTGTGGACTTGCTTCCACCTGAAATCATGCAGTAAAATGAAAAAAAAAAAATTTCAAGTGATACAGCAATTATGTTCCCCCTTCCTAAAAAACACACCATTCTGTTACAAGGCCAGCAATTAGCTCTTACTTCAGGCACCTCTGCTGCCTCAGGAACAGACTGCTCATTTTTAGCCTGTTTCCAATTTCCCCGCTGGCAGAGGTGCGCAAGAAGTCTCTAGCAATGAAGTTGCAAGCCCACGTCAGTATAAATTTCCTTTTTGAGAAGTTTCAATCTTGTTTTATCAGAGACCAGTGCTGAGGAAAGCCTATAATGATTTCTCTTTTTCAGGCTTATTCTAGAATTGCATCTATTTTGGGGTTTTGTTTAGATCTGTCGCAGCTTTCGTACTGTTGATCATGTTGTTTTTCTAACCCGCCCTGAACATCTGTTGGCTCTTTCTGAGGCTGCATAATCCTGGGGTTTTTTTCTTTCTCTTATGTATTCCATTGCTATCAGCTGGCTGTTATTCTTGGTTTTTATTTTTCAGTGTACATTCTATTTCTTTTAGTTTGGAAAAAAATACTATTTTAAAAGCACTGATTTTTTTCTGGGCTCATCTTATCCTGCACAACAAATTCATATCTGCCACAGCTTTTGTTTTCTTCTGCTGGTTTTTTTTTGTTTGTTTCCGCTCGTTTTCCTTTCTTTAAAAAAATGCATCAATGTAAAAAAATCAAGTTGCAGCAGACCTAAAAGGCGGAGTGAGAAGACGATGAAGGATCTTGTTTTCATAATGATAAAAATCAGTACTTATAAAAGATACAGGGCTGGCAGCCCTGCAGAAAACACAGCGAACACCGTTTAACCACAAACCAGACACACACACTCTCAGCAGGACCACTGCAAGCACTGAAAGGGGAAACAACAGTCAAGCCTTGGCCTCCTCACCGGGGCTGCCAGCGAGGGCAATAATTAGTGCCAAGCGTGGGGGTGGGTTTTTCTTGACATTAGGAACTGTTTGGAGACCACAATTATTTTGCATAGCCTAACAAACAGTTATCAGATGGCAACAGATTCTGGTCACTACCAGGCTGGACTGCATTCAAGCCTAAGGAGACATGTATCTCCCCAGCCAGCAAGTCTCCCTACCCAGTGATTGCAAAACAAGTAAGATTTTGAGGTTGACAAGAGTCCCTTTTAGCAGTATTTGGATTATAAAATTGCTCTGACTCACTGCAGCGTATTGCTCCCTCTTAATTAACAGAGCTGAACTTTGTGCATGTCTAGACTTCCTCCTGCAGAATGGCAGATTTTGGCCTTCATGAATATCATTTGAAGTCATATTATTTACAGAGCCTTTATTCATTTCAGTCATTTGTTTCAAACATATTTTCCACAGAAAGAAGAAATGCACCAACTGCTGGGCCATTTAATCCAAACTTAACAGTTAAGATGTTTTATTCAGCATTTTAAAAAAGGATTGTCTTAGGGAATTTTATGTGCTGCATTTCTAATGTTAACTTTACAGATTGTAAAGTGCCTTGGGATGCACTAGCATGAAAGGCATTAAGGTATTGCAGGATTTAAGCAAATGTGCACTGCACTAAAAAGAACCTTTTATGAAAGCACATACAGATCAAAACCACAGTAAAGCTAGTGTTTATTAAGAGATGCTCAAATTTATTTCTTAAAGCAAAACTATTTTCCTCCTCCACTGGCAAAAATGATCCTTTTCTAAATTAAAAAATTTTCCACCAGTACTGACATAAAATTGCTGCAATTTTATACTTTATGGAAGAACGTATTTTCCCATTTAAATGTTCAGTCTTAAAAAAACCCAACTGGATTCACATCAAAAAGGCATTTTTTTAAAAAAAAAAAGTAGGATTTCTGGTTTGTGGGTGGTCCTTTTTTCCCTACCAGTTATTCCGAACAAATTAATTAACTATATTAATTAGCTTGGCTATTGTTACAGGATTTTATGGGTACAAAGAAGGATGAATCATACATTTTGATCCACGCTTCCTATTACTATCAAAAAGTTGCATTTCAAATACAAGAAAAAGCTTGTAGAGCTAAATCCCTCGACACGCCTGGAAATCACAGAGTAGGCTTGTACACCAATCACTTATGAGAGAGGATTTAATGTCAGTGGGTGAAGTTCAACACGGAGAGAAGGAGCAGCATTAACACAGCCAGAGCAGCCTTATCAAGGAGAGGTGGGGTACTGTATCAGGCTTTATCTCCACCCTTTAAATGGGAGGGTGGATTTGATCTTCACCACCTCCCTCCCTGTTTTCCACCTTTGTAACACCCAAGTACTCAAGCTCTGCAGTCTCCATCCAGACACTACTACAGCCTGTTAAGAAAGTATCAGTTGATTTTAAAAGGCTACAGATAAAGCCCAAAGAAAGTGTCATGGATTTCAACCAGTAGGACTAAACACAAGATCAAAGTTTAAGCGCAGAATATATATAATATTATTCAAAAAAGAAAAAAAAATAGTAACACCGCTGGAACTCCTATCACTCCAACATCAGAAGAGAAACAACAAACAACAACTTTATAATGCCAGATCCACCTTTTCATTAAAATTACATTAAAAATAAAACGTGGTGAAGAAAGTTAAAAAGCAGCATATGACTTCTACCAAGGAGGGAAGGATTAGTTGTCCTTTGCATTCTAAGTTTGAAAGTTAATATGACAGTCATAATACCTACTCAGAGCCTCAGATCTTTTCTGAATGATAGGAACATTTTCTCAAAGGCTTTCAGCTACAAAATAGCCCTCAGATTTGTTTCTCTAGAGCACCTATAATTCAAAAACATTACTGACAAAGCTGAAAGCATTAATTTTATTTATAAGTGAAAAATTTCAGATGACTGCCCTGAAATCCAGTAATATGCTCCTGTTTCAAGAAAAACACTGTACTCTAATTACAGTGGGTCATAAAACTGAATTAAAGGAACAAGATACTGTTTTAGCTAATGATGCTTTTTAACTACCTCTCATGCCTTTCTAGTACTATGGCATTTTCAGTTACATATTTGCCACCTTTTGTTCTCACACAACTGCTTTTTCCACTCAAGTTCAAAGGAAGATCAACCCATTTAACTTGATCTATACCTCCACTGTAGGCATAGAATACCCATCTCAGCCTGTTCCTCACAGATGCATTTCCTTGTGAAACAAATCCAGACAATGTATGTCAGCAGGGTATCCTCTGCCAAGCCACAAAGACCACATCTCAGTAACTCTAGAATAGAAATACTACTGCCTACCTATTTTACACCTGGATTCATCCATATTTCTCCAGTGCTTTGTCCATGCATTATTGAAAAGACAAACAGTTTTACTGAGCGACAAGCTACACAGCAGGTTGAAAATCCAATTGTTCTTCCTGTGATGGACTTCAGGCTGCGAGACATGCACCTTCCAACTCTTGGCTGCTCCCATAAACCACACTTTAAAGCCCTGTCGAGATGCAGTTGCAGATCTGGGTCTTCCCAGATACACAGTTATCCATGTTTCTGCTATTTCCTGTCTAAGAAAGGTGTCCACCACAAAAAGCTGATGGTGATATTTCCCCTGTCACTGGACCTGCTGACACCCCTGTTCACGGGGCTGCCAATCGAGGCGTGACTGCAGTTGCTTTTACTCTGATGTGGTGTAACGTACAGTTGTTACTACAAATACAGCCCCTTCCTTAAACCCAGTTTTTTTTATAAACTGTGCACCTGTGTAAGTACAGAAGAGCCAATCTGGGGACTCCAAGAGAAGCAGTCCTGACTCGCAGGCTGGATTTGAGTATCACGCTCAAATATCACTGACTGAAGCTGAGGCCACATCCAGCATCTTTCACCACAACCTCTCTCCTTGTCTATGTTTATTTTACACTAATCACTAAAACATCACAGCACAAAGTGTTATGTTATCTCTGTATCTATCTCAATATCTATAATTACTTTCTCTTTTGTAAAAACTAGGACAGGGAGTTGTAGCCCTCAAAGATTACAGACACCCATCTTCCTAAGCCTGACTAAGCCTAAACACACAACAATTATAAGATGGTAAACAGCAGTAATTGTACACTAAATGTCTTTTTAAAGAGCCAAATGTGCACTTAAAGTTTAACTCCCACTCGCTGCTGCTCTAGAACAAACAGTAAATTAGTGAATACAAAACTAAAAAAAAAAAGCCCCACAGCATGTTCCTCAGGCAGGAAGTAATTCTATTTCCCCCCCCCTTCCTTTCAACCTTTGTAGACATAAAGCAGAATAGTTTCAATAAAGCACTGCCTGCAGTGAAAGCGTGTGATGATCTTGCAATCCAAACTAAAGTGTGATAATTACGCTGCATTAAAAGACAAGGGGACACACAGAGAAGTAAACGACCCTCATCCCGCAAAGAAGTGCAGCTGCATTCTAATTTATCAACAGTCAATTTATTACCTTATGTACTTTCAGACAGGAGGGTTCTATTTGCACCTGTATGTCTCAGTAAAGTGCAGATAGTTTCATGACCATCACAAGCAGTTAAGGCTTCCTCTTTTCACTGGGACAGGTGGCGTGCACAGGGCAGAAAACCACTCAGCTACTTTTATCCCACGTGCATCAAAACCAACTCTGAGGTATCACTCCAGCCCCTTTCTCAGTGAGATTACGGCATCCTAAGACACTGCCAGACTCAAGATACATCTGCCTTTTGCTGGAGTGGTGGGAGATTGCTTTGGGAGTGTTTTGGGAAGGAGAATATTACCTAGCAAGAATGAATACAGAAGTCAGCCCCTAGCATGACTGAGATGACAGTGGGCATCAAGTACAAGAATAAGGGGTTCCTCAACTTCCTTTTGGAAGTGGCCAGACCTGAGCACAGAGGAGAAACCTTGTTCTGCCAGGGCCACTTGATAGGCAGAGGACACCAGTTTCCAGAGCTGTTTGCCTTACCCATGAACACGTGTAGGGAGAAGGGGGAAAAAGAATTAAAACATCTTACAAAGTAATAAAATGTATCTGTGAAATGATAAAAGCTGATTGTCCGCGCAGTGTGTTACTGTGTGACAGCTCTCCTGACAATTAAAATGAACAGGTTGTGTGCACTTATGGCAATGTCAAATTATGGTATACATAAAACATACTATAAATATTGCAGCATTCCCAAGAATGTCTGCGACATTTGTTGCTAAGAGGTATCATGTTGGCTTCTTCCATGTCCATTTCCATGTCTCCACTTGTAACACTGAGCACTTAACTGGGAAATTCCCTTCTCCCAAGTAAAAGAAGAACATTTTCATACAGTTTTCCTTGCACATATGAAAGCTATCTGAAAGGTCTTTGTGTATCTTCACAACTACAAGGCCCTGAGGTCTCTAAAGCCAAGTGTGCACTGCAGTGTCCATTCTGCAGAGCGAGGCAGAGACAAGTCATCTGCCCAGAAGGTTCCACCCAAAGCACAGCACCCTCTAACTGGAACTCTACCCTACACACCCCTCACACTGGTTGGTGCTATTTATTTTCCAGCATTTCCTACTGTAATAATGTCAGCAGACAAACGGGCCACACTGCTCTGTGCCGTGCAAATACACAAATGGCTACAGAGGGATTGCTCTGCAGCACAAAAACTGTAAGAACTAACTGTCCTTGCATAAAGCATCACAGGAAAGGAAAGAAAGGCAGAAGATATTCTGAAAACTTTTTCTGGTTTAGGAGTAAACCTTGAGCATTTGAAGCCTCCCCAAAATTCAAGGGTTAGATTATATATTTTGTTTTGAAGCATACCATGACTTGGAAAATATAGCAGTTAAGCAAATCAGCACCTGCCAAGCCTACTGAACCACTCTCTATTTAACCAGAATTTACATTTAGTTCAGTCAATTAATATAAGCCTTATCAGGTTCATGATAATTAGCACACTTATTAAGAGAAGTAACAGCAGCAGGAATGGTGTCAAAGAAGAGCTTTGTTGTAGTTTAGTTGCTACCACCAGAGACTCCTATCTGATCTCACCTAGTGATCTACTTGTTCTTGTACTGCCAAGGAGACCCACTTATTCTGCTCTTAAACCAGACAAATTACTGTGACAAGAAGCAGGCTTAGGGTAGCTTCCATTCACAGATCACTTTAAGTACTTTACAGGTCATGTGCTATTAAACGACTTACTTTACCAATTTCTTTTGGCTTATCCAAGGCTAAACTGTTTTAATTGGAGGAGAAGGACTTTTTTGTGTGTTTTGCTTTGCCTTTTTTTTTTTTTATTTTTCCCTTCCTGTTTTATTTTTACCATGAATAGTTGAGGGCTGTTGGACCAAAAATAATTTTAATCAACAAGGAAAAAAAATCAACTTTTGCTTTCCTTTGTTCCACATATATTGCTGAAGTGTACTTTAACACAGGCAGACTTCTTTAGGCAAGTATCACTTGGGGCAATCAATAAGGGCACTTTTTGGCAATCTGTTTTAAAGGCAGTCCTTTAATGGAATTAATGGACAGGTACAATTTAGACTCTTCACACAGAAGATGCCCTCTTGCCTGCCATTCCAGAACTTTAAGAATTTTAACAAGAATTGTCAAATTCTAGATCATTGTTTATACACATACACGCTTTTTTGTGACTCTCTTGAGCTGCAGGGTCATAAGGGTATAATTTACAGTGCAAAGCAGTATTTTAAGAAAATAGTAACTCAAAGCATAATTGCTGGGGTTTTTTTCCCCCAACTTGAACTGATAATTTTCCTTTTCTCTTAAACCCATAACCATGAAGCCACATCATTAGTCCAAATTATTCTGAGAATAAGGTTAAAAGTTAATATATTTTGACAAAATTAGCCACTGCTTTAACGACAAAGGGAGTATTGAACTATCCTTCACTTATCACTGTTCTTAACTATTTGATATTAGATAAGACCTGGAGAAAAATGAAATCCATAAATTGCCCTGTGTAGCATGTTCTACAGGCAGGCAAGAGACTTTATAGAAGGTGAGACAGTGCTGTAAACCAAAAGTCAAATCAGAAACTGAACCTTCATTTAGATTCCTGCGCTTTCTAACGTTCAAGATAGATTGCAAACATGAGTTTAACATTCTCTGTTTTTCTAAGAGCACCTACAGAAGCAGAGACAATTTAATACATGCTGAGTTGAACTGCAGTGAAGGTGTTTCCAGGCTATGTTTTTAAGAACATACTTGAAAGACTGGCAGAACAATCCAGTGCTCTGGTATTTTCAAAAATTCAAAACAATGAGATACTTAAGACTCTATTTGCACACAAAAAAAAAAATAGAAAAAAGAAAAAAATGGAGAGGAAAAATGGAGACTTAAATGTGTCTAAGTGGAAGAAACATTTCCCATTTCAACTTTAGCACTTTACTACTGACATACAATGAAAAAAGTGCTTGTATATAACCCAGCCATGTCAGCAGCAAAATGAATCTCCGGGCTGTGCAATGATCTAAGAAAATCTGAATGGGCATATGGGAACAGCTCGTTTTGCAAGACCTCCGAAACCAACCTACTGATAAACACCGGAGGGTGCCTGACTGCCTGAATACTCACATGCTTATTTGTTGTTATTCTTATTCATTACTGAGTCATTATTATTATTTAAGTGCCGACAATGCACTTGTGAACCAGAACAGATGCAAAATATCCTGTGCTAATGAGAAAATCAAAGCCTTTCTCATATTAGCAATTTCATATTATAGGATCTCTTTATTTTTGCCAATAAAGCACAAAAGTAATTAATACAGCAATATTTTCTTATTGTTCATGAGTAAAGCAAGTAAAACTGCTCAGATTCTGCTTTGGCTCTCACCCCTACCAGCACAAAATACAATAAATACTATTGAAGAATTCCTATTAAGACAGCTGCCAAATAAAATACAACAAAAATCTCTCATAAAAAGCTGTTCTCTGTTCATTCAGAGATACAGTCAGTACTCCTCACTGAAAATGAACAGTGTGGCACTGCTCTTTCATATTTAAATACTTAAGCTGTGTCTTATTGCTGTAACCATCTCACAGGGTAATTTTTTAACTGGAGACATTAGTCCTCAGTGTATTACCAAACCGTGGGTCCATTCTTGAGCAACAATTAGAACAATACATAACAAGCTTTTCACACCCAAAATTATGCTACTACATACATGAGGAACCTGACAAATACTTCCATTTAAATAGTTGTGCACACAGAAGGGGTCAGGTTGGACATCCTCTGATAGCAGTGAGGGATGTGGGCTCCAGCCACGTCCAGCTCCAGGATGATACCTCCAAGTCCGGGTTTGATGTGAGGGAGGGAGGCTGGGGAAGGCTCCCTGCAAAAGTCAACTTCCCCCACAGTTTTTAGGCAAGGTCACAGATATTAGAGCTACTTCACTGTGTGTAGGTAACCCTGCAGCAGAGGATACTTAAGTTTAGCTGAGGAAGTTTTTTGGGTACAGTGTCCCATATCTTGCCCTCAGCAAACCAACCTGTGCACACTCCCCAGATCTGGCCCCAGAAACTCTCCACCTCAGCAGACATTGCTGCCCTTTTGAGGACCATTCTGCATCACGGGAATGCACATGACCAAAATCACTTTCGTGAGAAGTAAAGGGGTTTTTTTCCTCAATTTCAGTAACGAACATGATTTAAGCACAAAATGACTCAGCCGTGACTGCAGGGCTCAGCAGCGAGCACAGCACTGCTGCAGAGACAACGGCCAGTGCAGAGCCCTACGGTCATTTCTCCTAAAACAAAGCATGAAGAACAATATGCGAGTCCTCAAGTCTAGCTCAAGAAGCTTGCTGGAGTCAGAGACAGGCCCAGTCCTGCACTGGGAGTCAAATTTCTGTGCAAACTCAGCCCAAAGGCTGCTGCCAGGGCAGAGCCCAGCACAAGCTCCCTGCCTGCCCCGGTGCTCCAACTGTGTCTGCAGCCAAAGCTTGCAGGATGATCCCTGACCCAGAGAGGAGCCTGACTACAAGTTTTGTATCAAAACACTCCTACCAAGATTTAAATGCCAGAGCCAGTTAAATTAAAACGTGTATCAACAAATGAAAATGTGAATGAATAAGTTTTGTCCTCGGAAGGGGGAACTGAGATCCTCAGAAGCTGCCTTGATTAAAAAGACAACTGAAAGACTTGGATAGTACCCTCTGTTCAACATCAGAATACAAGACAACCTCATGTTCAGAAGACTAAGTCTGGCCCTAAATACTACAAGGGATTAAATAAAAATGCCAAGATCCTTACACACAAATAAGAAAACATCTATGAAAAGATGTGATACTACTTTTTGAAGGTCTACGTGGAAACAATTGCTAGCTGTAACAGCAGCATCCTGTCAATGACACACATTTCAACAAAAGGAATAAAATACACAAACAATAAATCAACCCCCCAGCAAGAGTGGATAAAAATGCCTAGATTTGTAACTTTCCATTAAATACTAACTTAATAAAATCAACAACCATGTATCTGAACTAGAAGAGTGGAAGTGTGACAGATGAATGACAAGTCGATCACAAGTGACAATTCACATTTAAGTCCAGAGGAATGCCCAGCTTTCACGTCCTCTTGAATCAGCCTTAAGTCAACACCTGCTCATCGTTAAGCACACATTCAGTGCCCAGTGACACAGGCACACCCACAGTGAAGGGCTGGGTGTACCCCAGTACCTGCTGAATTCTGACACATACACATGTGGCCACACTGCTACAAGCCATCACTTCCAGATTTTTGACAGTCACCCATTGCCCGCATCCCCATTTGCTCCCGGCTGGGTAAGTTCTTGGCCAGAACGTTCACAGCCCCTGGTATTATCCCTCCAAAGCTGTGATGCATTCCTAACCACAACTCGGAGAACACGCTGACATTATAATATACAAACACGTAGGGAAGATATACACACTCAGACACACCAGGGGATAAAACAGACTGGGAGGAAACGAGGAACTTTATGTTACTGTCTTTTCTAATGAGATAGAAAGTGGCAGATGTAAAGATTTCATTCAACCAACAATCTCTTTTATGATATGAATAAACTACTAAAACAGATTTAATCCTTTATAAAATCAGATTATAAGAAGCAGACAAAATCACAACTTTATTCAATACGCCATCTTATCCAGTGTGACTAATGCATTATTTGTATGAAGTTAAAGTGGCGCGTTGGAAAGCTATGAAATAAATCAAATGCTCTACTTTATGTAATCTTAACAGACAGATCCCATTAGAGTTCTACTATGCATAGCTGTTGGTTAAAATCATTGACCAGTATCCTTATAAATTAATCAACTGAGGTAATGCTGGCTTGGCTGTCATCATTTGTTCTTAATCTACATTTAGAATTCACTTCAACTTTTCAAGCCCTTTAGAACAGGTTTATCAATTCTCTCACCCTTGCTTCAGACATCAACCTAACTGTTAATTGTTTACAAAAGACCCAGTACAATGGAACTGTATCTTATGTTCCTTTTCTTTCCACAGACATCAGAGCACATATTGACACTGCGTCATAATTAGTTAGAAAGATATTAAATCTTAACCAAACATTCTTGCCTGCCTCAATTTTTTTGATGAGACCTTTTATCATTGAAGTTGAATTTGCAGGCAGATTGTGTGAGTTTACACAAGCGACAATCATTACAAAATCTAAAATAACCCTCATCTGGTTGAAAGGCAGCTAGCAGAATATTTTTGGTTATAGATATAGGGGAGGAAAAAAGCCTCCTAGATATCAGGTTATTTGTGGAGCTCTAATGTGTTTTCAAACATATGACTTCTGTGTTATGTCTGTGTATTTTATGCAGTTTCTAGTCATGTTTGTTAGATGTCTGCATGTCATGTACTGCAAGATTCATGAGCAGTCTACAACCAGGCAAAATTCTCACACAACAGCTTGTCTTGGGTAATGGGGAAAGAAACAGCAGAGTGAAGTGACAGGGAAGTGTATTATTTATTATCCTGATGAGGATAACACCTAGTCATCGTCTATGATCCAAACATGCCCAGTGTCCTGCTGATGGAGCTTATGATTCTGAATGAGTGCACAGGTGTTTCCCTGCACAGATACCAAAACTCTCTTTAACTATATTCCCTTATCTATGATCCCTGCATGGGCACACTAAAAACACAGTCAGTTTGGTCAAGGGCTCTTTAAGGAGAGAAGGGACGAGTGAACAGTAACAAAAACATTGCAATAGATTGCATAATATTTCTGGAGCTCTACCACAGAGTAGGTAAAGGTCATCTACTCCCAAAATGAAATAAAAAAGAAAGCGAAGCTGTGGCTAAGTGTGGCTTAGAGTTTACTAAATCAATGGAAAACTTCAACCAGCTGCAGTGGCCTCCAGCACAGCCCTCTAGTGCAAATTTACTGGTCCACAGACAACTATCAAAGCCACAAAGACAATGCTTCCAAGTATGTATGACACTAATCATCTCCCTAATTGCCTAAAAATCATACACAGCATTTCATCAACATTCATTCCCTTCTTCAAAGGCACATAATTTCAAAACCAAATTCCACCAACATAGTCTATTAAAACATGTATATGAAAATACCGCCTACTTTTCAGGGACATAAAAATAAGGACCATTAATTGTTTTTGCTGCCTGTTTTCCCCTTGAACCTTGAAAGAAAGGACCTTAGAATAAAATTTTGCCCTGTATTCTTTTTTTGTCCAATCACAAGGATGTTCTTTTCCTCGTGCTTGCTGAACGCAACACAGTAATTTGTATCCCCAAGTGGTATAAATAGAAAACACGCTCAGTCTAATAACATATGTGAAGAAAACTCATGCCCAGGGTTAACCAACAAAGCAGCAGCGATCTGCTGGAAACAAAGGCAGCTGGCTCAAAGAGCAACAATGCTTCTGAAAAACTGTGGATGTACTATTCAGTGAACCATCCACGAGATGACGTTTACTTAAGCTACAGCTGCATATCCAAAGCTTTGCTCTAAGATCTGGTAAATGGCAAGTCTCCTGGAGTAACAAGATGGTTCTGTCTCCAAAAGGTCCGTGGCCTTCACTGTCCAGCTATACTAGCAGGGCAAATTACATGAAGTATACACACTGTAAACAAATTCTGCCCTTCAGAAGAGTTCTCTGCTTTGATTATCTTCCTTGCACACACGCTCTGCCCATATCCCACCATTTCTCTTTACAGGCTTGCCTTCCTCCTGCTAATATATCTGCCTAGGTTTCTGTCTTCCCCTATCACTGCAAACATTCATAAACATTAAGGGACTTAACCTCATCACACCCCCACGGAATAGGAAAATATACCCATCAGACTTGGCAAGCAGTGAAGTGGAACTCAGCTGCATTCCTGACCAACGACGAGTCCTTCTGCAAGTCACTTCTCTCTTCCCATTCCCCACTGTGCAAGGAGGGGTGATGACAATGACTTCTCTGAAAGTCTACCAGTAAAAACCGGAGAAGTGTAACATCACTACACAAAAGGAGGTAAAGCATAGACATAAATCAATATTGGTTGAAGGATCTGTGGCTAGAAATATCATCCCATTGTTCCAAACGTGTCTGGTATCATCAGCACAGATGTTGCATCCAACACAAGGATCTCTGTGCATCAGCTGTGCCACAGACAACACCATTTGCTTTTCTTGCAGGTAACACTGGAGAAGCAAGCCAGCAAAGGACTATACAGCTAGAGTGAAGTTCAGAGTACAGAAAATGTCAAAAGCAGTTCCCAGCTGACACCCAGGAAGATGAAAAAGTGAGCAGAAAGACCAGAGAAGGTAACTACACAGCTGGCCCTTCTCTCTCATGCTTTGCACCTGAACAACAACAAAAAAAAAGAAGGCAAATCACCAGAGAAGTAAATACCACTGCCTCACTTTGACAGACACCAAGTGTCTTTCCAAAGGCAGCAAAGTAGCTACCCACAGGACCAGTGAGAGAATCCATGTTCCTTTCCTAAATATATATATTCACCTTGGTTTCACAGACTTAAAAATGACAGCAACCCTTTCAAGTATTACCAAAAAAAAAAAAAAGCAATGCAACTTCGTTCCTTCTCCAAGCAACCACTAGCCACCCTCAGCCACTGGCCAATGCCTCCATTCCTTCACCTGCCCCTCTTCAAAGGCTTGGTGAAGACAAATGGGCTTTCCAATGTGCAACCAAGCAGAAAGCCATGATAATCAAAGGGCTGCTTTTTGAGTAAATATGAGCTCCAAAGCCGTTGTCCTCTCCCACAGAGGAGATCTATGAAAATGCTTACCATGGCATATGCACAGTATTCTTTACAGCTCTGCCTCCCTGCTGACCACCAGCCCCAGGGCTCAGTCCACTTCCCATTACAATTGGCTTCACCACACCCACTGACTTGTATTGGAACTCTTTCAGGGACCCTAACTAATGAGTTTTTAAACACTTGGAGACAGAGAAGATAATTCCTCATCATTACTCTTCATAGGAAACACCAGGAAGAATGTCACTCCATTGTTCTACAGGACAGAAACTGGAAGAAAAATCACCCCCACATTCAAAAGAGCGGCCCAAAGTTTTCATACGTGAACTGGCTGCCCCCCAAGCTATGGGGGTCTCACCTGAGAGTTCAGGACAGGGACCTAAAGCATGTGCAAACTTCTGAAAACATCTCTCACTCTGGCATCTCTGCAGAGAAAGAGGTCCATAACCAACAGACATAAAATGTTCCAAGAGAGTATTCTCAAATACAAGCGTGGCTACTGACAGCAGCATAGAAACAGACTCACCTAAACACTGTATTACTGCAGGATCTCAGTCTCCCTCCTGACATGAGACTGAAATAAATGGGAACTGCTGACCTTAATGATAGTTTACATTTAAAGCTTTGCATTTGCTTTCTCTACTGACAGTTGTATGCTCTTTTTCCTCACAAGAGAAATCTTGACCTAAACCAGTAATAAAGGACAAAA